>QNGE01001167.1:24230-186782 GCA_008508345.1 Paragonimus westermani
AGACACCAAACTGATGCCTCTGTGGTTGTCACATAGACTTCGGGTCCCGATTTTGAAAACGGGAATGACTGTTGATAGGCACCAATCATGAGGTACCTCTTCAGTCTCCCAGATAGTCTGGAGTTTTGTTAGTTCTGATGGCAACCTCACTCCACCATCCTTGAAAGGAGAAGGAGAGAGGAGGTCTAGTCCAGGAGCCATATTACGCTTCAATAACTTGAGATCCAGGACCACTTCTGCTTCCGACGGAGGACCGTCTGGAATGCAATAGCTGACCAATCGAGTCCCGTCATCCACATGATCTGGTTGAGGCCAACTGAACTGTTCTTCGAAATGTTCAGCCCACCTGTCAAGTCGGTGCGACTGGCTGATGATAAGTGAACCATCTTTTTCACATATGGTCCCACTTACACCGACTTGACGGCCAGCACAACCACGGATCAGGGAGGAAAGCCTTCTGCTATTCCTGGATAAAAAGGTTTTTTCCATCTCTTTCGATTGTTGGACCAAGTAGTGCTCACGGTCTTTGCGCAAGCTTTTAGTCAGCTTGCGTTTAAGTTCTCGACGGTCGTCACCATATTCAGAACCAGGTGGGATAGAGCGACGCTTGTTCATAAAATGTATCGACGTGACGGAAATCCAGTTCTGTCGAAACTAAACAGCCCCTTCGGAACATGCTTGTTCACAGCACGCTTTCATAGCTTCAGCGATTTCCCAGTGTTCGTTAGGATCCTTCATCTGACTTGAACTGGGCAACTTCTTCACTAACGCCTTTTGGTATGGGTTATTTACATCCTTATCGCTCGAATGCCAGTTTGCATTTAAGAGCGTAAGTCTTCTGGGCAAATGACAAAACGAAACGGGCACGCACAACGGCATGGTCCGAGTCCAGGTGGTTGCTCCAAAAGGCACGAAAGTCCTTAACAGCATGGCGACGAGACGTTTGAAGAAAAATTGGGCAAGGGAGTTTAAGAACGATTAGTTAACACGGGCCTAACGTGAAGAGGACAACAGTCAATACAACAACCCGATGCTCTCCAACTTTCGCAGTGGCTGAAAATCAAATCATCCAGAAGGAATGACACGATCTGGTTTCGCTTACGTCCTGGAGCTAACGTGACCTTTGGTGAATATTGGTCATTCAGCCGGTCACCTAACTCACTCAATCTAGTACAGTTCTAGTTAGCTCAGCGTGCCAACCGTCAGCTGTAAAAATCGGGGAATCGACTGGTATGTATAAATGTGGGTGGAGAGCCACAATTTCGTCGTACGAATTTACTTGAGATGAGTATGTGTGTTAAAAAGCAACACCGAACGGTCCAACGACGGTATAGATCTTTCTTAATTGTAAGGTGAGAATGATTCTGCTCATCCATTAGCTACAATCGTGAAGGAATGCTGGGGGTTTGGAGGTCTTTCGAAATCACACCGTCGACATTTTCCGGTCAGAGCGAACGAATAGTTCTAGATGACGCAGCGCTAGAGCGACAGTTCTAACAGACAATCAACTTCGGTTTGCAACGAACCATTATCCGTCAACTGGATAGTTCGTAATTGCTGCTTCGTTTATTTCCTGTCCAACAATATGTGTTTTATCACATGTGACATCCACTCGGGGGAATGGTGACCGGCACGACAGCTCCATATAAAAATCGAGTAAGTGGAGATCGGACGGTATTTAACTAATATCTCACAAGAGATCGATAACAAAAAGTTAGAGTTCAAACTGTTCTACGCTAGATAATTGATCAAATTCAGTTCATCCACGTGGTCGACCGATGGATACTTTCTGTTATCAACACAGCCTCATTGGGCGCCAGCATGTCTGGGTAGGTTTTGTGCAATAACGTGACATTCGAGTTATGTGAGTTAGCACGCTGATCTATTGGTTGGGTGACCGATGGTGTTGGCCTTCTCGTTATCTGTGGCGTTTGCCTGCTAGATTGTATCAGGTATTGACCAATCACTTTCGTAACGGATCAGTCATACATCCCAAAGAATTGCCCAAAATCCTGTTAACCGTTCATTGTTGCACATCACTTTGTATGTTTCTTTTTGTTTGTATATTCAGTGTCTTATCTATGTCACGTTACTCCAGGATTGTTTGTTAGGTGCAAGACTGTCTAACACTGTTCTGTTTATGCTTTTGCATACAACAGTTAGTGTTAAAGATAACATCGGAATTATTGGAAGCCAGCTGAGTGCTGAAGTTAGAGAAATTCCGATTGGATACACATAAGATTATAGAAGATAGTTCTGTCCATTCTTCCAACATACAAGCAAGTTTAAATGAGGGAAGGAATTTGATAGAGATATGATTACGAGAAGTTCGTTTTCACGTCATCATTAATCCAACGGCTTACAGCATGTGTACGAATTAAACTGTGACGATGAATCAATTGTTATTGAACAACAAGACGGTGATCAATTCGGACCTACCCACCAATAAAGTGGTTTGCTCACTCTGAAAATATAAGCTTGGTCAGAATGACACACATGTTGATAGGTAGACGGATCGACAATCAAGGTAGTTTTGTAGGACGGGCGATTTTCTCAAAAGAACACGATGCAAGACATAATCAATCTGTGGTTGCTTTGACTGCCGCGATGGGACGGTGGTGTACTGATAATGACTACTCTCTGTTGGCTGCATTTGATACTTGGCAAAATTGTCCTGCGTAAAGCACTAAGTTTCCTCGTTCCAGTTGACCCTTATTTGAATATGTTGTCAATCCGTCTCACTCTTTCCATTCGTGGAAGTAAAATATCAGGATAAATATAACGTGTGGCTACCAACAGCAGACCCTATTCTGTTTGTGAATTCACACCAGACGAGCGGATGTTTTAGATTCCAAGGCGTACTGGCAAAAGTTCACTCTGTGATTTATGTTTTCCAACTGCTTATCTGTGACAGTAGTACAGTGTTTCTGGTTTTATTCGTACAAGTAGCAGGGTGATGCTCTGGTATTTGCTTACCAAAAATACCAATAACATTTCTACCGATTGCCGGTGAAATGTGAGGAATACTACTCACAGCTGAGTGCATCATTTTTCTTACTTGTGTAGGAAACGGGGTGACTGAACCGAATAATTACATGCAAAAGTTCGACGCGTCCATCACTGATCCAGCGGCGCACAATCGAATGAGTTGACTGGTTGAAAGAAAACGCGACGAACAACATCGGGAGACAAATCGGAGTACGACAAGCGATTTGAAAATCGTGCACCACTGTTGAAACAAAAATCACTTCTACAAATGCCATGACAAATGATGTGGACTCTAATGAAATCCAACGAGAGATAGGCTAATGAAAATATGCAAAATGATTAATCAAAAGTTGGAAGTTTTCACCGTGACTACACCCTTGGACTTCATTAGAATGAATGCTAACCGAAACTCAGCCTTCGCTCTGATACATCCACAGGGTCTGTTAACACAATGGACTTTTAGGGAAAAGGTTGTAAAGGAAGGGTGTAATTTAGTCAACGTTTGCCGTTGTTACATCTCGACACCAATTTGTGTTCTGTCGGTGTAGGTATTATATGTTCGTCTAGATTTGCATGTGTACAGACGAATACTCATACTGCTGTATCCGGGTACATCGAACAGGGATGTGATAGACGAGTGAGCTGTTGTCATGGTAATTCCCATTATGTTCGGAATACTAATCGATGCCATGCAATTAGTACATCGAAAATTGTCACCATTATTGAGGTTTTCAAAGCCCTTTATTGGGATGTCTTTTTGTCATCACCGCTGCTTTTTTTACATCGGAAAATGAATGGTTGGATCTGAGTGGACAAGAAAATATTCAGTGACATGTAGTATAAGATTTTGGTGAAGATAAATTGAATACTACCCAGAGTTGGTCACAGTATTCGCATTTAGAAAATGGTTCTGGTGAACCAATTAGGCAGCACCATATGCAGGCAAATTCGGTTGAACGCTTGCGGATGAAAAAGCGATCCTGAATGCATGACCAGATTTCAGATGGTGACAGCCGCATGGATATGAGTAACTCTGAACGTTAGCTAGCTCAAGTGTTATATACTTGACCGCTTGAATACTTGCTCGATAACACGGGAGTAAATCAGAGTTCAGTTTCACTCTCCTGCTCTAAGGCTGCTAATCAATACACTGTCATAACTTGATAGTACATAGGTATGAGTAAGTAAGTGCATCTTGACAACGGATAAAAATATTTTGAGGAATATGTGGACTACATTGGACTGTCAGAGGTGTCTTGTGTTTTATGGCCAAATGACCTCTACACAAATCACCATAGCTAACCATTCAACTTAGTTATATTTTTGTCTACTAACAGGAAGGTCTGACTAAAATCTACAGAAGGCTTTATTTTTCAGTCTGTGTTATCGTTGTCAATGGTAATCATGTGGTTATTTACTCAGAAACCTAAGCCAAAATATGTTCCTGAATCACATCACATACTGTATAAAGGTTGGTGCGATTAAACAGAATCGACTCAAACCGTTTCTCAGTGAATTTGTAAATTTAAGCTGTCAAAATGTATACTTTGAACAGTTCTGTTAATAAATGATCACACAGTCGAACCACGGCAGTAACATCACCAATGATTTTGAGTCGGTGGGGCTGTTGGATCACGCCGGCCATTGAGAAGTAAACAGTTGCGTATACAGTGTTTAAGACGTGTATCTTCTCCAGGTTCCAACCTCAGCCGACTGCACGTGTTGCGTAAGTGAATCGGCTACCGCATGGCAGGTCCCGCAGTAATGCTTCATGACTAACCTGCCTTAACCTGTTTGAAATGAATCGGTGTTAAACACTCCGGTATCTGCTTGGATAACACATCGAACAATTTGAAGCCTCTTCCAGGATGACAATCAGTAATCAAAATTGGGCGCAAATTCGGTTCGCACATAGTTTGATGTGTCTCTCCTTGAGTTTTGATATAAGGTGTATTGTCAGTAATCTGATCCCTTCGTGATGTGCATACTGGTGCGGCAAAAAACACCCTCCATTCTATGTTTGGTGATGCGTCAATGTTGTTGTCACCTGACACAGTTTCCTTCGCAGTCAGCAAATAATTTCAGTCTATTAGTACGGGTTAGCGTGCTTGTGCTTATCTGATTGATGAGCCGTAAAACTAGCAGTTATAGCTAGACAGCACGACCAGGAAGATGTAATTATAATGTGTTCAGGCAAAGTGATTTAAAGATATGATGTACACACTCAATTTCCTAAATGTTTTAACATTACTGAAGTCAACCTGAACAACCATAATGTTAGAGGGAAGGTTTACTGCTTGATTTTGCCGTTACTTACCAGCACACTTTCGCGGAATCTGATAACATGCGAAATAATCGTATATTTGAGAAATACTAATTGTACTTCACATCTCTGAATTTATAAACAAAATGTCTTCCAAATTCCACCCTGATTTTTTTGTAGGTCCCGGAGTTTTTCTGAAATGTTTCATCAGTCAGCTTTGTGAGTGATTAAACATCACCAAAGAATCAGTGAAAGTGTGCTCACTCTGACCTCGTTTGTGAATAAACACCCTAGTAGTTGGTCACAGACTCCCCATGATCAACACACCATACGCATGTAAGTCTTCGATCTGTTCAGCATTAGTGCGAAAATTTCACTCTACTGGAAGCAATATCTAGCGATGGCATCATAGGAGTGTTGCTCACTTTAGTAGCGGTTGTGTACAACCTTTAACAGTCTGGCGCCATCATGATTCAGTTACGAAGGATAGGAAGATTATAGAACAACTGTCGAAGCTAAAGCTGGCCGAATTGGTGTAAAGTCTCCATATTACTTCAGTTAAACAGTCTGATTTGTCCTGTACCGGATACAGTGAACGTGTTAAAAGTGGCGTTAGACACTTCAGATTTGAGTGCTTGCTTGCCTCCTGTTGGTGAACGGTGCCTAAAGAATCTCCTCAACGTATACATCGATCAAGAACCATACCAGTGTCAGAAACACAAATTCTGTTAACACTGTTGAGCATTTATATAAATTAATTTTTTTTTTCAGGGATTGTTTTGATTTATTCGCTCGTAAGAAGCGGGTCGCACAGGTGATCCGTAGTGGGATTGTTGTCACAAAATGTTTGGATTAGTCACATCCGTCTACGTAAAGTGTTCACTGACCTTGGCAGTCCAATTTTGCTCGAAATTGTCAAAATCATATCGTCTGTGGTACGATAGGAGTAGTATAGAGTGAAACAAATTGGATTGCGGTTATTTGATATCCTACACACAACAGAACAACGTCTGTCTACTGTTGCTACGGTTCAATATTTTCAACACAAAAATAATTAATTGTGATGTTCCATTTGGGCCCAGTAATCACTTCACCTGATTCACTTCTCAAAAGTCTTCATTGTGACCGCAGTAGTTGAAGCCTAGACACATTACTTGATACATAGAAGTACGTCACTAAGTCAATTCTAATTAACCTACACGAATGAACCGACAAAGCAATCTTTATCAGATAAGCATAGTTTGATTCATTATTAAAAGTGCTATGTAAAATATAACTATTTGTTTCAAACTGCATACCCAGTTAGCGGTTGTTCGTATGCCGACCAGCTTAATGGCTAGCACAGACCCTCTGAAACAAAAAGCATGCGGGATTTTGTTACCGTAGAATCCCTTGTCATACCCAGTACATATAACACAAGTGGAACTTTTTACGAAGTGAGTGGTGGTCAAAATGCAAACTCAAAAAGTTACTGAAAGTAAAGATGCTAACATTTTGGCTGCCTATGTAGATTATGGGGTTGTGTTAGAGCTGGTGATTAAAAAACCGTTTTTTATTGCTTATTCATTCAAAAATAGCAAAATTGTGAAGAATCTGTTCATCTCTAATGGAGTAATAGACCTCTATCCGAATCCGTTTACAAACGAACATAGCGTGTTTCTTTTATCGAATGCGTCGTGTGAATTATGTACATTTTTCTGTCTGTAGTCTTGTATTTCCAATCTTCCAGAAGCTAAGGACTATTAATTTTAGATATGTGCAACTCGACTTATCATGCTCCGGCTAAATGGCTTGCCAGTCTGCTCGAACCCATTAGGTTGGAGCTAGCAAAACACAGTCTCCGGGTTAAATTTAATTTAATTGACGCAATCCAAGACGTGTACCTAAACAACCAAAGAATGTTCTCATCCGATGTTTGCACACTATTTACGTACGTACCTCTATAACAAAATTGACCGCGTATGCGACTACATCGAGCGTAACAACACACACATGGGCATCCCAAAAGATGAACTAAGAGAATCGCTGGTGCTTTGTACTCGTAATGTTCAGTTTCTGTTCAACAATGCAATCTACGGACAGAGAGATGGAGTGGCAATGGGCTCGCCTCAAGGTCCCATGTTAGCTGACGTTTTCATTAGTAAACTGGAAACTAACCAGTTGGGTGCGGTCATTGAACAACTTGCATTTTACAAATGCTATGCGGATGATGTTTTTTGCCTCATCAACGAGAATTTTACAGACAGAGTTATGGCAGCTTTTAACTCCGCTCATAGCAGTGTTGAATTCACCAAGGAATCAGAGAACAATGATGAAATAAATGTTTTGGACGTTAGTATATTAAGAAAGGAAGATGGTTCAATCCGAGGAACTGTGTACAGAAAACAGACTTGGAGTGGCCACTACATTCACTTCTACAGATTTGTCCCGCTAAATCAAAGGAGGAACCTCATACGATGCCTGGCGAGTGGAACGTTAAAGATCTGCACCTCTGACACTTTACAACCTGAGGTGGACTTTCTACAAAACGTGTTCATGCAGAATGCCTATCCAATGCGTTTCATTCGGAAGGTGATGCAGGCGGTAGAGTTGAAACTTAAGCCACCTCCTATGAATAAGAAATTCGCGTTTATTAGTCATCCTTTCAAGGGAGATCCCATGGCCGAAATCATCTCCATAAAATTAAGAAAGTCAGTCGAAACAACCTACCTTGCCGCTCAATTGTGTATCAGTTTCCGTTCAACACCGGTTATCATGTCAACTCAAAGATAAATTTCCATGTTCTGTCAGCCAGTTATCGTGTGTACTCATTTGTTTGCTCGTGTCGATTGTCGGGCCGAGTGCGTGAACACCATCCTGCGTGGTTGAACAGTGGTGTGATTAAAACGGTTTCAAGCGCGAATGTTGTTCATTTGACCGACTGCGATCATTGTGCCAGTAAGAAAGATGCTTTTCGGGTTGTCTACCGAGTGCCGAGGAATCGATCAAAAATGGTGAAATATTGAATGTTGACCGTTGCCGAAGCCATCACCATCCGATTGCGCAACCCTGACCCCTGTGGTCAGAAGAAGTTCATGCGGACACTTAACCTTCCCTGGCCCACAGCCACGCCCACGATTTGGAACCGTGATTGCGTAACTGATAACAAACACGTCGTCCTTAACCTATATTGACCGTTTACCCGATTCACATTGATCACTGTTTTCATATTTATTGTGTTGTAATTAGCCTGATGATCAACCACAGGATACAAGTCTTGTTCGTTACTCTGTCGTTCTCATGACTGTCAATTGCATCACCACACGCACCATTCTTCCCAGTTCATAAGTAAGGCTCCACAGAGTTGCATGATATATTTAGAGATAAAAATATGCGTTCGGCCATTATACACAGATTAATTATTCCCAAGTGGACAGAGTTTCGAATATTGACACGGCCGGAAACCGCAGGTATACAAGACCAAAACTGATTAGTAATTGTCTTGGTTTTCTTGTAATAACTTTACCTCACAAGTCGATTTACATAAACCACGCAGCTTTTAGTCACGTTGCTCCAAATCTTTATACATAGTAGTTAGTTAGTACTCCCGAACCTTGTACACAGCAGATATGAAAAGACGTTGTACGTTGTGATCATGTTCTGGTGGACCGTGAATCTGTATTGATAGCCTATCTACATACTACACGTTGAATACACAAACACGTGCCAGTTGATGACTACATCATTTGAAGCTTGTACAGTGTGAATTTTCTGATTTAAATCTCCTGATAAAGACTCTCCGAGGAGGTCGAAACGTTACGATGTCAATAACTCTTTTGAATTTAACTCATTTTGGCTTATCCAAGGATTTACTTAAAATAGTAGTTGGTCTGTTTTAAGATACTAATCTGCCTAGCGTTGAGTTTCGTTTATTTATAGAAATTCATTGACTGTATGAAGCTGATAGTGAAGTACTTGCATATTTTCGAGGTTGCGTTCCAAACAAATGGTAATTTGATAACTCTGACATTTCTGATCAATGTAAAAATTGGGCAGAATATTCACATTGTAAAAATGGTCTATAGTGAACATTCAAGTACAGCGGTATTGTACATCTGGTGAATGAAACATTAGCAATTTGCATTGTGCATGCAAACGGTCGTTCAAGTTCGACAGACAAAGGAAGTATGAAGAGAAGAAACCATACAGCGAAGATTGTGACCCTCAGTCGAGTGAGCCACAGTTGGAAATATATGAAGTAGACATAGAGAAGGAATAACATAAATAATTCTTCATGGAGGTCAAGATGAAATTTTGCAAAAAGGTAGATCACTAGAAAATCAACAAACGATTTATTTAACACAGGCTGCGCACTGTGTGTTGACCGAGAGTAGTAAACATTAGATGCTGGATGACTGAGATGGATTGCACATGAATATTCGTTTATTTGATGTGGTTGACAACGTTTTACTCGACTAAGCCGCACTGTGTTACTTCATGTTGCAATTGAAATGAGCATGGTAGTGACGGAAAAATGAAGCATTTGGGTGCAAAATAAAACTGGGTACAGTGTATCTTTAGTTGAAATCCGTTGTGTGAATTGTTGACATGGTCATCAACGATCAAACAGTTCCGTGTAAAACTGCACTTGATGTAAGAAGCATTTCACTTTGATTAACTGATCATAATTCGAGCACATTGATATCAAATCTTTACAACTGAAGTTGACTAGAGAATCATAAACTCTGCTGAGTATTCAAACGAGCGCTTTTTATTGAGGTGAACTGGTGACTGTGGGCTATTTTCACTACCGTATTTCTGGAACTCTCCGAAACTGGAGTCAAAGTGTGTTTGGCGCTGTGTTTGACATTCTTAGATAAATGTAAAATTGAAGTAAAACGTAGGTTAACTTAGGACAGCCAATTAAATCCGAAAACGAATGACTTTTTTCTTTCATGAAACACGTAGTTCGAGTATCTTTTGTTATTAAACAAATACTTCAAATTGAATCAATCTGACAATAGATGAACGATTGTTCTGTTTTGATTATTCCTTTCCTTAAATTCAAATTGCTAGGAATAGCTTACTGAGATGAGTTTTGGGGCGTTGACCCATTTAGATTTACATAGTAGAAGATGTCTGTTTACGAGAAATCTGAAATTCGGTTGGATTAAAATCAGCGACAGAAACAACATCTCTAAAGGCGTCATGCGCTCTACTAACTGAACTACAAGGTCACACTGAAACTCAGAAATTTTACACTTGGACCTATATACCCAGGCAACCATCTATGAAATGTGGAATCCACTAAATAATGCAAGAAATTGTGAAATTTCTGAGCTTCCGTTATGGCTTCATAGTGTAGCTGCTGAAAAATTCGCCACTTATAGAAATGTTGTTCTTGTCGTTGATTTCAATCCAATCGGAGTCCAGATTTTTTGCGGCAAGCTCTCCTCTAAGCTATCAGATCTCAAAAACCATTTGTAAACAATGGCAAATGCGTTCGAGTAACTCGTTCTCTTCCATTTTTCGTCCGCTATATAACTAGGTAAACAGCTTCATTAACGAGGACAGAAGAGTTAGACGTGAAATGACCACAAGCGTACGCAAACTAAACTCTGTGTGTTGCACAAAATTGCTTACATAAGTTCATCTCCACAAAGTGATCAGTTGCAGTCACTGTTGAGACCAAACAGAAATTAAAAGTTTATTCATGCGACCTTGCAGATGAATCATGACTGAACGTAGAAGTTCTGGATAATGTATGGGGCCTATTATCCGTCATTTAACCATTAAAATGAACCAAAATTTGCAACGTTTGTCACTGCAAGACAGTCGGGAATTTTGTCGAGCCACACTGAACATAAGTTGTCTACGATGAGATCTTTCGCACTTAGAAAACTCTAGAAGTTCGAATCGCGGGCTATCGATTGCAGTCAACAGAACAGTTCTCGTGTCTCTTATTTAAACGATCGGACACACTGAGCTTTAATCATATAAAAGGTGGTTGGGCTTTCAGGTGTCATAGTTGTGTCGTGGCTAATGAATGTGTGTCTGGATTTCTAATCCTCGCTATGAAAGAGTATGACATGCTAACCAGCACCAACAAGACCAAAACTCGAGTTTGGCGCTTCTTCCGAAAGACATTGTCTAGAGGTTGTAGACTGTCTGTAGATTGTTTGAATGGTCAATACAGAATATAGTCAAACAATTACTTCACTTATTGAACTGAAGTGTGCAGTGATTAAATCAACACCAATTACTAGTTTGAGTCGCACTGCAACTTTCACTTAATGAAATGGAAAGCTAATTGACGACAGTCAAGTGCTTGTAACAAAACGGAAATATTTTTTAACCATCCATTAGTTTTCAGCTTCCAGTGGTCGAACAGACAACTGGACTGGATTGAACCAAAAAGGTTCACAAAAGCTTTAAACATTTAACTTTGTAAACAAATAATCCACCTGAAATGCAGTCTGGGAATGTTATTTCTCTCGGGGCCGTCAGTTAACTACCATGTTTGAGTGTGTGGTGGCCTGAATACACATCACTTAACCACTTGTGTCTGAAAATTTCCCACAACGTACACATTGATATGAATATTCGGTTGCTAGCCAGAGAAATTCAACAACATGTGCTACAAGCTGAGGAAAATTCGCGACGAGACAAAATAAGTGGACGCTCTCCTTGTACTTTCATTTTTGTGATAATATGTCATCCGCTTCACCCCAACCCAAACTAGATAATCCCATGTGGAGTGTTCTACGCTATCGGTTTGCAATTGACTGACACGGTCCCTTTATCAATCAAAGTGTTTCCTGTCTCGTCCGATGATATGGCATGCGCGTGTTAGGGTAGCAAGAGCCAGACTGCAGTCTGGTGCTATTCTCTAAATGTGACCAACCAGAAGCTTGTCTCGTTGTGAAACTTTTTATCAGACTTACTTGCTATTCAACCTGTATTAAACGAAACGTCACTGCTCATTAATATCTAACACAGTGGTCACCGAACTCACTGTTGCTTAAAGTTTCCACCCGATGGATAAAACTTAATTGTGAGCTTATCGACTGAAGTCAGGAGGTCAGTCACAGTGACTTCTCTGTAGACGGCAGTGTGCAGCCAGTGGCGTAGTGGTGAGCAACCTGACCGTTGAAACGCCAAGAAAACAAGTTGTCTACAGAATGGATCACGGTGACGCATCGTCAGTTACAACTGTAACAGTCCAGTGCTTCCCAATGGCGTATGTCTGCTGAAGCTTGCCGTGGATATGACATTAGAGAACCTACGTCAAAATAGAAACGTCTGAGTTCTACATTTCAACAGCACCCGAGTACACCCTGTCAGTAGCCCTTCTGAAAAATCAGGCCACAGGCACGGAAGGCTACAATACACCTTTGAAAGGTTAACAGTTCAAGGTCATGTGTGCCGAATCTGTAATACTGTCCAGGTAAACCAAACATCAAATCTTGTGCCACCAGTAACGTTCTGAGTAGCTACTGGGAAAACAGTTTTTTGAGAAGTTGTCACTTGAGTTGATACATAGCTCAAACCTAATGTGTTTCTTATCGAATATCCATAAATGATGTAATAGCTTCGTTCCCACTGTTTCGTGTAAGAATTTCATACACATACGTTATACTCTGACTAGTCGTTGTGCGCTCTGTCTCATTTGCGACTTAGTCTTGCTGCTTATTTCAGATTCAATGGAGTTTGTAGACTAGCGTCGATGTTGGCAGTACAAACAAAAGTTACAACACTGTTTAGGAGATTTAGGTAAACGGAGTTTCTGCACAATTCCATTCAGTGCTGTTGACATCAATTCTAATCTCTGGACTCCGAGAGAATCGACACAAATAACTCGCAAATAAGTTAGAATCTGCAACTTTGAACACTTGCTCTTCCCGTAGTACTGTTTATTTTAACTGTTTAACTGTTATTTAACTGTTTATGCCAGACATGTTTACTTGTATCTGATTGTTGAACAAAATATCTTTTGGCAGAAACAATATGTGCTGCGGCCAGTGTGCACAATTCATAATCCTGTTTAACCTTGTTGCATGGATTGATATGAGCATAAATGTCATCCGGATGATTTACGTGAACTGCCACATATTTGCGAAGCGCCTAATCAATTAAACTACCAGATTTTTGAGAACAGGTACATTTAGAATCTCGTCGCAAAACCGTTTGAAAAGTGCTCCAGTGAGTTCCTTTTTTTTCAGTCCCGCAGGTAGGACAAATCTTACTTGTGAACTTAGTAGCAACCAATTTTCAAAGCGATAGAAAGGATCTACCATGTAACAAAAGTTATCGTGATATCAGTCTTTTGTCACGCCTCAAGGAGAACGTTAAATCTGTACGATCATATTCAGATTTATCACGTAAGTGATGCACAGCCGATGGACTTGATAAAGTTGTAAAACCAACGCCTAAACATACAGAATCAAAAGCGTATGCAACGTTCTACAGATTCTATACAGACCATCGTGTCCATAGGAAACGTACAGCTACCGCAAACGGATGGACAACAGAAGAAAATATGCGGAACTTACATATCACGGAGGAAGTACACAGCTGATGCAAATAACTGCGTATTCACACAGACAGTAGGTGATACAAATTTGGATTATAAAAACATTTTTTCCCCAAAACACAAGAGAATTTAGCCGATGAAAGTAGTGTATGTGAGAAACGGGTCACAAATAGATAAGTTGGGGGAATAAACGTAAGCTCCATCGTGTATGCTGCACAGAAAAACAAACAAACAAACAAACAACAAATTGAGGAGCAACAGAAACGTTGAACAAGTTAACAGAGAAGTTGTTACTGTTACCCGAATTTTGTTACATCTAATTTCACACTTCTGATTTAGAAGAACCTCGTTGACGTTATGGTAACCGAATTGTGTGCACACTGCAAAAGCTTCCTCTATCGAAATGAGAATGTATTGTTTTCGTTTAACTGGCCCATGTACGATGCACACCAATCATTAAGTGAATTCGGAATGCCAGTCCGAAACATATTCCAGATTAACCAGGCCTACTGTCTAGTTTTCATAATGTAATTATTTGAAACGGCAGAAGCTATTACTATCTGTAGTTCATATTTATGTGCTCCATAAAGAGTTACTGCGAAACTTAGTTTTTTCATGGTTGACTATCCCAAAATCCGATGAAATCAGATCAAGTGTCGGCGACCGAAAGGTATGTGACAAGTAGATGTACCATGCTCTAGCAATCATTATCAGTTCCAACAGTGTTATCACGTACCCCATCGGGTGAAGTTTAGAGATTCATGTACATGTATGTATGTTTTGTCCATACACTGTATGGAAATGAATAGGGATTGACTGGAAAGAGTCACTGAAGCTGTAGGACCGGATGAGCCGGATAGATATAGGCGGGTGACATGCAATTCGAGACCTCAATCAGACAAATCCCTCAAAAACAATTCAAAACCGAAGAATAGAGTGTAACCTTTTAGGTTATACGTGTGGTATTTCAAGAGCATCAAAGTTCAGTGTAAATTCCGGAATAAAATAAACCTGACTACAGGATACAAGGTAACCATGAGAAAGTTGGCTACACACAAATTCTGTCTTGTCACGAATGGAAAAAGCTACCACAACCACTGCATCAAGAATAGAAATTGTTTATAACCAAGAAGTAGGACTGTGCTACAGCAATTACGAACAGTGATAGGGGAGGACGATGGACTGGGAACGGCAGGTACCACTGTGGGCTGTACGGCGACAGCAGGCATACACATGGGCTGTCTTTGAGCACACACTCAGCAATCCTGCTTACCAAAACCCACAACACAGATCACATGAACCAATTATGTTTTTGTTCTTAACGTTAAACTTGAAGAAAGTAGATGTGAATCATTTTGTTTTGATAGAGGCAAGAACATCGGTGAACACGGTGGTTGTGATCTTGAATACTTCTGTTGGTAATAAAATTATTGCTCCGTGTTTGGAGTTGTGCTTTCGTGTCGTCTATCAATTTTTCATGCCTCCTGTCCACCGATTCATAAAGTACTGTCCATTAACTCAAAAGGATTTCCTGATTTCTAGGACAAATACATAGTGACAGGATGATTTTTATGTTAATCTCACACTTCACACACTGTCAGCTAATAGGCCAAACAAAAAGATCAGGGTCAGTGAGCGTCCGATAGTTCTCTCGGACCTGATATTAAAATGGCTCATTTCGCGCATTTACTTCGAGCTCCTTTTACACACGTGCACTCACTTTTTGTCATCTGCCGTATAACACGGTTTCTTTAAGTAGATAATTTTCGCATTGATAAACAGTCGAGCAGAAATTAGGAAGGTGGTAAACAGGAATTCTTCCTGAAACTAAGAGATTTTCTTGTAAAAAGATCTAAGCCATCACGTAAAGCTGTAGTGGCCAGCCTTCACAATATCATTTTTGAATTAGCCAAACATTGTGCCCGAGAAATATTGATAGTGATGGTTCATACAGTGGGTTCTTGTAGTTCTTATGGTTTAGGAAGATCAACTCATTCTTTCCAGTTGACATGATAACAGTTCATGCCTGAACTGAACCGCCAACACTTTGTATTGAGAAAATGTTCACACCAATTTTCCGTTGCACACCTTTGAGTCTCCACAGGCGAACAAATTCATGCAACTCACTGCGGCAAAATCGTGACTCCACCGTCACACGCACAAGTGGATTCTCAATTTTTGGACTTTGATGGCCAGCATGCCGAACCCGATGGAACTTGTGCCGGGCCACGTTGGGTGGTTGTTGTTTTAATGAGGGGTGCTCATCACGCGACATTCGTTCACTCGACAAATCGAAATGGACAATACCAAACATTTCTGCCCCTTGCGGGTGAGTTGGTGTGCGACCGGTCACAAGCATAAGTCCTGTGTTTTTCATGTCAGGTCCAAATTGGTTAACAGTTATTAACCGAGTGTATATTTTCCAAACCGCTACAAGTGTGTGCATGCGTAACCTGTTGCCATCTTGCCCAATTTCTTGAAAAAGTGATGTAACTAACGTCTCAGATTACAACTTACTTGAAACAACAGCCCCCAACGCATCCACCACAGGATCTAGAATTACGGGGTTTTTCATCGTAGGCCCACAATGATTGCAAAGTGTTTCAACCTAACTGCCAAGCTCGGCGAACATATCAATACCAAAACCATCAGCCCGAGCTACGAACAACACCACCACTATTCTCAACCATCAGAGACCTGCTTTGTTGACAGGATCCGCGAGAAGTTGAATTTATTTAATGGATTGCGCAGCAAACATAAATAACAATCCTTTGTAGCACGATAGACACTGCAGGGGTTTTGTGGAACCCACTGTTTCTAACTTAGGCAAAGCTTTTTCACCGGCAGCAGACACTGAATATCAAGACGCAGGCACAATCTATCTGCACCCACTAGTCTGTGCGGAGTAGCATTAACAAACAGGAAAACGGTTTACCATCAAGTTGTTTCTTGTTGAATTTTGAGGAGAATATCTACCACGTCACTGCTGAAAAGTACCTTTCTTACTGACACTGATTACAGTCAATCAGATGAGCAACAATCGCGCTTCTGATGATTTTCAGAACGTCTATCGGGAGCCAAGAAATCGATCAAAAATGGTGCGATTCCGAATGTTGACAGTTGCTGAGGCCATTAGCAACCGATGTCTCAACCCTAACCTCTGCGCTCAAAAAAAGTTAGCGCGGACACTTAACCTCCCCTGGCCCACAATCAGTCAAGTTCACGATTTCGAACGAACTGTGCATCTGATACCAAACACGCCGTCCACAGCCTACATTGGCCGTTTTTCTGGTTCACCGTAGTTACTGTCTTCATACCTATTGTGTTATATTTAGCCTGATGATCACAGAGAACAAGTCTTGTTCGCTACTCTGTTGTTCTTATGCATTGGACATCTTTGGTCGTCGCGCTCATGAGTAGTAGAGACTGTCACAATCACATGCCAGCAAACTTAATGATGTGAGTAAATAAATTAATGAGAGAGTGTGTAGAAGTTGCGTGAAAATACCCGGTTTAGACATTAGAAGAAACGTGTAGCGAACGAGCTTGTTTTCCGTGATTTATCATCAGTTAACCAGAACACATTTATTTGGATTATTCATGTGTGAGAATAGGTAGAGTAATGGGTCGAACGGTTCATCATTAGTTTCAGAAGGATCAGGTCGATTGTACAAATTATTGATGACTGTTAAGACAGTGATCATGATCACGTAATCTGTTCGATCCCGACGTGAACATCAGGCCATCGAAGATTCAGTGTTTTTACGAAACGCTTTTGAATAACTAGTGGAGGAGAGAGTAACCGAATGGCTATGGCTGTTTGATATGTTTTGATTGTAAACCCGGAGCGCTACAGATAGGACGGGATGAATCATTGAGATCGATTAAGCGGTTGGAATCCGTTAGGTGCGCAGCGATAGAAGACAAGCAAAATTACGTCAAGCCCCGAGTTGGCCACATCTGATGGTGCTCCCGAACGCGTTCGGGTAATCGCCTTGTCGTGCAGCCTACACAGCTTGTTCCACTGAAACAAACAAAATGATATACACAGTAAGAGGCAATATGGACAGGCGATGTATCTTTCAACTGAGGGCGCAAAATCGGTAAGGAATTAAACTGGACATGTAGGGCTAAGCTAAATTTGTTGCTTGTATACCCGGAGGCATTATCGTCTTTAAAAGGCAATGAAATATAGAGGAACTTTTTCTCTACGGTGTGCGGATTGTCTGATTTTGTGTCACTTAACATATGCCTATGAACAAACTGTTTGGGATAAACGTTTTCAAATGGTAATTTATGAACTATCTTTCCTCTTTCAGAGTATCACTCGAACATGTTTTCTTCGCCGTGTCGACTACACATAGGATACGAGTAACTTCCTGTCTTATTGGTACAAGACTATAAAAATTGGTATATTGTCCGGTCCACGTCAACTTACCTTATACTTTCCTTTGTATCGCCCAATCTGAGCGGCGAGACAGGAAGAATTCTAGGAACGTTATACCTTTGGGTGACCCAGGCTCCATGGTGAAACGTATATTCCTTTGAGGGGAGTTGAACCGTCTCAGTATTTCTCTAGGGCTTATTGATTCATCCGTTACGCAAATAACATGATTCACATATGGTTTATAAAGAGTGAGCGAGTTAATTCGGGTTGTTAGCGCACCACTCTCAAGCTTTTTCATGAAAATATCAGCTCGTAATAATCGTACTGATGACTCCATCGCTACCCCGTCCTTTTGTCGATAGAGTCTACCAGAAAAATGAAATTGAACATTATGAGTACAACGATATAACAACCGTTTTAGTTCTTCTATCAGCAGTCCTACATTAATGAAGCTGTTCTAAAGATAATCGGCTAGAAACTCGATTGTTTCCCTGAGCGAAATATCGGGATACCGGCTCTAACATTCCAGCTAACCATTTCACAGTTGTAGTTTATAGGGAATTACTCATGTCCAAGATCGGTTGCGAGGGCATTCCATTTTTGTAAACCTTGTAATTAGTCTGACGATGAATAGTCGGAAAAAAAATTGCTCGCCACACGTTTATTCTGATGTACGAAAGGTTAAAGCGGACCACACTATTCCCATAACTGTCTCGTTCACAAAAACGCCGTTGCCAGATGACTGAACGATTTGTTAAGGTCACCGCTACGATTGCGGGTGTAGAAAGATTTTGCTTACTAGCTTCATTAGAAGTGAACCATTCCACCAGACGTTCGGAAGTGATCATAGAAACTTGATTAGCTCAAATGTGTCTTTCAACCACACATTTTCTTACCGTGATTTGTACACTTCGTTTGTTCCCGAAGTCAAAGTGGTCACTTTTCCGTCTGCAAGAACATTACACATACTGTCCTATATCCTTAGCGATCGCGGACCTCAGTCTGGTAAAACTGTGTACTACTATCTAAACGGTAGATCACAGGTAGATTCAGTGCCTCGGTATATGAGTTAACGATGACCTAACTGAAGTGAAACGGTTAGCCACAACTCTGTTGTTGGCTACTGGACCATTTATTTACAAAACAACTTTCTCTGTTGTTAACTGCATTGTAACAGGATCTTATAGTCACCTAGATGTTAACACTTCGCGTTGGGAGAACTTCAAAAATCACACCCAGTAAAAACTTGAATTAGTTTCTTACGATATGTTTACATCTTGTATTCCCGCTGCCTGCTTAGTGGTGGCGTAATTTTCTTCATTCTGTGAGGTACCCGAATATAAACATCTGATTCTTGACCGGAATCGAACCAGATACAGAAACAACATGTTCGAGTAGGACAAAAATTCTCATTAGCTGACAAATCTGTAGGGTTGCTGAAGAGTAATACGAATTCATTGTTGAAAATTGACACTGTTGTATTCCGTTTTCAACTACTTGATAACCTCTGCCCGTGCACACACTCTCTTAGGATTTGTAGTGGACTACGTATGAAACGGAAGGCCAAGTGGGCAAATTTGGAATTGTCCAGCTTCCGGTGTATCCTTGTAGCTCAAGTGATAAGGCACTTGCTAATTTGTAGCGTGCTGTTTCTGTTGGTGTTTCCAGCCGAAGCCCAGGTATTTTTGCAGTTAGATGTATCCAGAATTATTGTTTCTCTGGTTTAATAATTCGAAAGTGTCAGTTCATCTAACTGAACTTGCCTGAACCATTTTGAAACGTGTGTACGCCCTGATTATGCAACCGATTTGTCGGTTTGATTTGCTAAGTCTAATCATTTATACTCCAACGATGCACTGTTTTAGTGTAGTCATCTAAGTTTCATACTAACTTTTCAAGTAATAGCTGTCAGTTAGCACAGTAGCATTCTGAGCACATCTTTAATAATAATAATAATGACGATATATTTCTCGACGCATCTGCGGGGAAACACGCACAGAACAGCATGATCAATGTGCACATTGTAAAGCTATATACACATTTGAACATCACAACTGTAAATTGTACAGTGAGTCAGCTATGTGAACAAAGCAACAAAACAGACATTATGTGTGAGGAAAATTTCACTTTAGGAGGGAAAATTTGAGATACATGTTGCCGAGACGATAGTACTTAAAATCTCAAAAATTCGACAAAATAGTTGAGTAGTAACATCAATTGGAACTCCACAAGGTGATCACTCGCCTAGTGGTCCAGGTTGTGCCTAAAAGGGGTGTTTGGAGGATGAAGAGAATGTACTGTCGAAGAATTCCATCGTTATTCCATGTAGATAGTTCCAGAAAAATGTCCAGGGTGGGGAGAGATGGGAAAGCACATATTTTTGCGGGAAAACGGATGAACCTCTCGACTGGCCTTCATTTTTTGTTCAAATTCCAAGAATTATGTTAGTTTTATGTTCTCTCATGCCCATATCTACTGCTGGGTTTCTGGAAAGGTGTCCCATCTGAGTTGAGAGTAGGCGTGGCTGTGACTGGTTTTAGCAAAGCACTTTAACTGGGGACGTCAAAACTGTGTGTGGGTTTTGAATAATTCACGTTAGGAGGATGTACCGGCTTATCTGATCTATTTCGACGTCAAAGTGAGGACAAAGACGAAATGTCTAGTCAGTGTATCAGGTACACACAGAGGATTGTAAGTACAGTCTGTTCCTTTTTCTCGACTGAATTATGTTCAAAAACTGCTGCGGTCAGCTGCACTGAGGAAAAGTGGGACGTTAATATTTGCATTTGTCGGTCAAATCATTCACTCGTTGAACCAAGCGATTACGAATCAGACAACTAAATGATCGCATACTTTCGTTTTGGATTGTATTTATTGACCCGTAATGGTAATGAGAAACGATAGAAAAGTTATACTCACGAGAATTTACACGATTTATACTACCATTCTGTTTGGGATCATCGTTATGGGTCAGCTTAGATGTAGACAATTAGGCTGATTCCATTTTATCGATGTTGTAGCGAAAGGTTTCATTGTTTGTCAGCGAACAAAGCAATTCCAACTCACCTCATCCTAGCCTATCATATGAGCTATACACCAATCAATAATATATTGAACGCGTTTCAACCAAATCACAGTAAACTGAATTGGCAATAATTTCAGGTCAAACCTTATCAATATCAACTGGCCATCAATGTGACCTGTTTCAGGTGATCATCTTTGTGAGGTTTAAAATGCTGGCGTTGAGCGAGTAAGGCTTATGGTAATTTGAGTAACCTCCTCATCGGAAAAAGAACAAAACACACTCGGGTTCTGGAACATAAGCACACGTTCAAACCGATTAGTTGTCACAGTTACAACATGGGCTGTGGTTTATGACAGCGTAATATGATCGTGAAGTTTTGGGCTAAAACTATCGTGTGGTGAGGTGTGCCTACTTATAAGTGAACTGAATTGTCTCTTCACCATCACGCTGTTACATCTGGTTATGAACCCTCTTTGTCAAGTTCACCTTGGTTACATAAAGCAATCACCTGCTGGGTCTATTCATGCAGGTTACCTTGCACTTATGTGCAAGGTGGTAGATATACTGAGATATGGCACCACTGGGTTGGTCCCGTTGACTGAGGGCAGTTATAGCCTATGGGCTTGGATAAAGACGTTCCAGTTGGTTTTACCACAATGGCATCGGCGACCAAGTCGATTGCTTTAACACCTAGTGAACTATCCAAGTGCAATGGTTATATATAGTCAAAGTCAATACCGTGTGAATCGTGGTCCGTAAGTAAGTTCCGACCAGCGAGTACTGAGAAAAACTGGTGAAAAAGTCCAGAAACGACGCGAGAATCTTCCATAGATAAAGCTAGCCAAACGGACAGTATCAGCCCTGAGTGTACAAGATATCTAAGTGGAAACCTTTCCGCGTCGTACAACGGAATTTAAACTAAATCATAAACTCTTGCGTACGAGTGGCGCGAAATGTTCGACCTGAACAGTGCCTCAACTTAGTGAACAACGTCTCGGTAAAAGGAATGTTTCTGACCAACGCTATTGCCATCCGGGCTGTTACGATAATCGTTTTACTACCTTCAACGGGTAGTTTAGTATGAATTAATGATTCATATTGCTATTTTTTCCGTTCGCTATGACAGTGTATGAGACACTGTGAGCAGCTGTGTCCTTCTGTGATCGTAGCGAGCTCCTGTAGTCATTGTACACTATCATATGTCCAGATTCGGCGCGTTTGAGTGAATACAACTATCATCACAACGCAAGTGTGATTCACACCAGTTAAAGAAGCTTTCTTTGTGCAAATGCAGCACACGATGGACTCACCGGTCTTCCAGGTAATCCGGCCGTTCATACAAAACAGGCTCTTGTCTGGTTATTTCATGTTGTCAAAAACATCTGTTCATAAACTCTAGAGGGGTATGTACGCATTCGATCATCGGTAAACTATATTTTAGGAACTGTTCTCAGATTTTGAACTCTCAGTCTGATTTCAACATGTTCAGAACTTTCTTGAACCTTTAACGATACCGTTTACTTCGCTATAGTTGACGTTTAAGTGTTTGTCGGTGACTATTGTTTCCTTTTTAGTCCCACCTCTTTCCTCACTTGTTCTAAGGAATTCCACCTGAAATATCGTGTAGAACTGAGAACTTGTAACAGGCGATTCAATGAGAACTTTTTCCCTCTTAACCACTTTATTCTGTCCAACTTGCTCGACCAGAACCAGTTAGTTAAAAAATCGAAATTTTATAATACGGATTTCAGACAAATGTATTGCTGAAAATTTTGATTATCGAACACCACTTAAGTTAAAAGCACAAAACTCCAGTCGTTAATAAGGTATTATTGACAGCTTACATTTCCATGTGTCATGTTCCCCATACTGTTAAGTGGGGCTGACGGCGTGTCCCATGCGTATGGTTTTCTCTTCCTTATCACACGGCTTTTATCAGTAAACAGTAAGGTTCCGGAGTAATTACTAAATGAATGCTATGGATGTTCTTGGTGTATTTCAAGTCAATTTTCGGAGTTAGTAAGGAGAAGTTCCGGATGAACGAAAGATAAATTTTCCAGCATTTGACTTTGGAGTACTCGCCATTAGATACGCTGTCGTATAAATTAAGCATCAGAAATACTCTCTCTTTTTTAACAGAGTGGAAAGAATTGATAGACTGTTACGAATCGTTTCGGTCTCAATGATGATACATTTTCTAGCCGTACTTGCGAGAGAGGTTATTTTCCCCGGTTGTACCTCTTGCAATTTTATCTGAACAGTGAAGATGGCTGACCAAAGACAAAATTCCCAAACCAGAGTCTGGGGTATTTGTCTCTGAAAACTGCCTGTCAAAATTTGAGATTTTTCCGAGTCGGAATACAGTGATGTTCAACTTAACCTGGTCTCTAAACGTAAAGAGTATCTCTGAACAGTTTTACCTTAATGTCTTAATAAGCGTACCGTTTTACATCCTAACACGCTTAGGTACAGAAGGGTCATGAATGCAGCCAAGGATTATGGTGATTCATAACCTACAATCGATCCTTGGGGACAAAAATTACCTTTTTGGCGGAGACTGTATTTCGTACCATCAGTGAGAAGTGGTACGTGTTTGACTGTTAACTTAGTTGAGTGTGATGTTTTTTGGGTAGAGAGTTAATCCGTGGCGTCAGACTGTGGAATTAGAAGAATGCTGCCATTCAGAAAAAATGAAATTGTTTTTAAAAGACAAAACATAAGGGCTATCTATTAAAAGTGAATCTGAAGAGAACTGGGTGTTCATGCGCACGCGCATACGTAGTGCCACTGGAGAAGAAGTACTCTGATAAGTCGATTACTGGCGTTAAGTGAAACACCTGGAAAAAATTGCTGGTCAATGATGCCAAATCATATACCCATACTGTAGTTAGTCGAATGTATGACTGATACAGCCTTGAGACGCAAAACTAAGTTTGCACTCAGTTAACTCACAGAAGACTACTGAGTGAGATGCCCGGTTTTGATCACAAAACTCCCTTTTCATTAGGTGTTCCATGCAGCTTCACTCAGCAGCTTGAACCGCAGGGTGGTGGACATTCTGTCTAACGAAAATGATCTGTATAAAGTGTCATACAAAGGTGAAGTGGTTCGGCATAGTCGTTAGGATGACTAATGGTATTTCACAACCAGGAGCAGTGTCTGCCTCTCGAACAGCTGCAAGCATCGAACCAAAGTTCACAACGCCTGCTAGAATGACCTTACCCTTTTGTCCGTTCTTTCCCGTTTATACAGTAGAATTAGTCAGTCGTATAACGAGCTGTTTGATGTTAAACTACGCAAAATACTATAGACCTAACTATGAACGAGAGAACAGCGAAGAACGTTCAGCGTGATTCTATTCCAGCTATCCACTATAGTCAAGAAGCCGATTAAGGTAACGCTTTTATGCTGACTCAACATGTCACCTGTATGAGGTGTAGTATTCTAGTAACAGCAAACGATAATGAAAGTTGGTCAAACAGGCCGAATGTGTACATGCAGAATTCTTTTGTTCGAACAATCACCTCGATTTAGACCGTTGCGTCTCTAACAAATAACGCAGTCTTGTACTAACCACTTTCATAATCTCTGAGTGATTTTAGATTTGCGGCTTAGACAGAACAACCTGATCCCAATATATTTTACCTGGACACGAAATGGCCACTGTTTACATTTTCGAGGCTTCCGAAGTCGTCAATGGTCATTTGGTTATCTACATTTCGCAAGGTTTGTGGGTCAATTTCCATCACAGTTATCGTTACCCATGAGGTCAAGCCATATGTTGAGTATAAACCATGCTCACACCCAAGCTTTTACTGTTTTTTTGTCGAGTAGAATATATGCTACAGTTGTACACACGACAGTGTGTTGCCCTTCAAAAAGAATATATGGCCATTTGTAATACAATTTGTTTCAAATTTGAACTGAAGTGTCATCCTTCCTTACTGTTAACTGGAACTGGAACTCTGTTCCATCTATGAACGTCACAGAAATCCCAAAATATAGTGCAACACCAGTGTATCATTTTAATGACTGTTGACGGAAGTTGGTAATCTGTTTGGTTAGATATTTTAAACTCATATCTGTTGCCAGTTTCTTCCCGACGTGATTTTCATAAAGTCTTTTACATTAGGGTGTTTCGCCATCTATGCTCGTTGCGGCGGCAGTCTGTCAGTTCTGAAGCACCACAAATGTTCGTATTATGTCTGCGTCGGAGGCACAAAATTTACTAATTACCACGTCAGTGATATTTGCATGTTATTCGTTTGAACAGTCAAAATTATTGTTGCCGTTTATTCCTATAATCACCTACTAACCAACTTTATCTCTTAAAACTGTACCAGGCTTGATCTTAGTTTTACGAGGACGAGTTCAACTTCTCCCGAACTGATTACATTACAGTATTCCAGTTCAATTAAGAGGTTCTGTGAATATTTTCCTGACTAATGGACACTTCAACGATTCCGCAGTACACTATGACTTTCAGTGACGTCTTCTACAGTATCACTATTTGAGATTAACATACAAGATTCTACCCTATTTTTGGGCGCTTTGCAATATATCTTTTCAGTGTGAACAATCGTAGTTCAAGGAAATCTACCTGTCGTTCTTGGTAATGACGAAATGTCCGCTTGAGTTTGAAGAAAGTCGGATTAAGTAATTGGAATGGTTTTAGATTAATTGAATATAAAGTTGGTTAGTGAGCTAACACAATGATTTTGATCACTTGTGAACGTTCTGAGCTTTTCGTTTCAATGAAAATACCCCCCCAGCATATTTGGACAGTGACCTCTCCGCTAATATACATTGCAACAAAACGCGCATTAATTAATATCCAAAGTACTGTACAGAAAATAATTCTTCATTTTCTCCACATTCTTCTGTTACTGGTTCCTGACAGAGGTAGGGCGAGTGTTTTTTTCTTCCCAAAATGAGGAAAGTCGATCAAACGACGCTTGCCACATTCCCAACTGACCATTGTAAAAAGGTCTGTGAGCTGAGGAGCCGCACATGTATTTCGCTGAGCTTATAGTTCCGTAAGGCATTCAACTGTCTCAGACACAGGTCCTCAGTTACAATGCATTGTGTAAGCTCCCTTCAGTCTTTGGCTTGATGCCTTCTTGATAAAGCATAATCACATTGAAAGGCATGACACATTACTAATTCTGCAGAGGTTACAAAGAATTAACACGAACTTGACGACTTACATGATGAATGAATGTTACAGAATGGAACAGAATAGAGAACTCGTCAGACGCTAAATTTTAAGTTGAAAATTACGGTTAAAACTTCCTTCGAACATTTAAGGTCCATCCCTTCATTAAGTTAGGACTTGGGCAACTGGAATATTTTATAGAACGGCCTCACTTTCATATACTTATCCATAGTACACATCCTTCATTCGGACCCAGTTTTTAGTAAAACAACGGGATTTATTTTTATTCACTGAATGACTTCACTCTGAGGCCAAAAACCTCTTGAGAAACATTACTGCTAGTTAGATTCCGTCCCTCAATGAAGACTATCTTACGTCCACATCAGATAAGCTGCACCAAACAGATCGCCATTGCAAGAGACATGAGCAGGCCAAACAGATTTCAAATACTTCGAACTGGATTTCCTGTCAGTTGTCTCATCAAACAAGAAAATGCATGAAAAGGTTTACAATGTTAAATAGAAGTCACCACAACAAAGCTTAAGACTTACTTACTGATTTGGTTGGGTCTGGTGAGCAGTCAGCAATTTAGTGCTTCAGAGATATGAGGTCCAGAGTTCAAACAAAAATCTTGGTAAAGACACGTCCTATTAAATCGTTTATTCAAAGATGGTCTCAAACCTGGTGCACCAGCCTAAAATTCGTTGACCGAAAGTTCATCAAAGGAGGAAACACCGGTAAAATGAAACTTACCCTGCAAAATATAAAACCCCCTACTTAGTTCTGCATAAACCTCTATAAGTCATCGACTGATTCAACTCTTGCATCATGGTTTCATCAAATCTAGCTTACCTCACACTAGTTACTATCGTTCATAAAAGCGTTCATAAGACTAACTTTCTCAGAAAAGAAACAAATTTTCGGACAGGTCTACGGAGATTCTTGCTAAAAATGAATGTCACGTGCTTCGATTTATTGCGGAGTCAGGAAGGAGAATTAATTAGAGCAGGTGTGCATAAAGCTAGAAAAATCGCCATTTTTAAGCCATTCAATTATTTGCGTAGTGTACAGAGCTGTATTAATAAATAACCTTCGCCAGGTGATTGGAGTCTGCTTCGCAGAAACAAATTTGACTATGTACGAGGAGCGTAGATTATTTTGCTCAGTCGCTTATTCTAAGCGGGTTTTATATACTTCGGATGAACTTGGAGAGCCAAAACCTTTGTAGGTTCTGTCAGACAAAAAATCAGAAGCGCAAGCTGAACAACAGCCAAGTCCAGTTGACAAAGTGTATGGAACTTGGTGCAGAGAGCGTGTGTTGGCCTATTTGATAGGTTTGAGTGCATCAGGTTGGCTAATAATCTGTCGAGCTTAATCACAGTCCACCTGGCAGATAGTGTGCAATACTTATCGTGTCAGATAGGAATAACGGTACAGCAATAACGTTAAAATGAAGTCACGTTTGAATTACCTTGTGTGAACGGGAATATGGTATACACTTTGTCTGCTGTATGTTGTCAGTAACCGGTAGAGTACGGAAGCTGCGGTTGTTGGACTGAGATTCCATCAAATGTGCCCAAAGGCTCATGTGCATAAAATGGCATAAGTGACCGTATGCCAGTAACAACTACACTCGTAAACGTAGGTGATTAATTGGTTAGAAAAAAAATGAACACGTGAATTTCGAGTGGATAAACGTAAGTGTATCGATTTGAGCTCGGCTCATTGTGCGCCAATATCTGTCCATCACCAGACCCCAACATTCAGGTATTAGCACGATGGACGACTCCGTCTCAGTCGTTCACCACTAGTAACACAGACGTAAAACTGCTCCCAACCAATCATGAATAACACCTCTGGTCATGCAACACGGATGTGATGACCCACTCACACCTAACAACTCACCTTTTTCATGATTCTGTATATCAGTAGCAAAACTACCTTCAATTGACCAGGTTTGTCGTAATACACCACCCAGCGTAAATCACCGAACAGACTCCTTTTCCAGAAGGTTGTCGAAAAATTCTCTGACTCTCATGCTCCCACTAAAACACACAAGCAATTCTAATCGGGCTGATGGCAGCCTTCAGCCTACAACCGAAATTACTCTGTTAACATCAGACGGCCTAAGTGAAATCGACATAGCGCTGTAAAGTTTGGTCAAGGCGGCAAAGGCGTAATCGCTAGCAGGCATCTGACATGATTAGCATCACGGAACCCACGGTACTGTTGTTGTGACCCCCAAAAAGACGCTTGGCCGTTAGAAATGTTTACTGCACTTTACCCCATACTATATATTTCGCAAGACACAACGTCTCCAAGATATTAAAAGCCTAGTGTTTCCCAATGCTTTCTTTCAGGCGTCAAGAGTAGTCAGCTGTCTGGATTATTCTGGTCTAGGTTCAGAATACCCAACTGCAGATGGTCTTAGGACAAAACATCCGACCTTGCTTCCTACTCTCTCCGATTTGTTCATCAGAGCAAAGCAACTCTCCAAAAGGTTGAACAATGCTGAGGTGGCCTGCATTCTGAAATCGACGGTCTCTGAGCTACCTTCGGACATTTGTCCTCTATCACTCGCATCCGTCAAACCTTTCTGTTTTCACACAATTTTCTTTGATCGTTGGTTTTTTCATTTTTCCATTGAAAAACAGTTTGGTTTCCTTTTCCTTGAAGGCGCTTTTGCCCTCCATTTTTCATAATACTACTTTGTTTCTTCTAGCAACAAAATGTTATTCCTCCTGATTCCTTTTTCAGAAATGATAAAGTACACAGCGCCTTACTCATTGTATCATATTATCCTCAGAACACTTCATCTCCTGGTGTTTTTCTAAACAGTCTGTCCTTTTCCTCTCTCCTCTCTTTTTCATTTTGGCCCTCAACAAACCCCTTTTATTAGCCCAAGACTCGATGTTCCAATTTCAATCCCCCACAGTACCGTCAGCTCTCTGGTGTGGGCACAGGACGTCAAATTTTTCGACATTTCAAGGCAGTAATTAGCGATTAGTCTGGAGTGCATTCGGACAAACCTGACTTGACTAGGTTGTACTAGTGTTTGAACACCAGGCAGCTTACAATCGCCGAAAGACATTTCTTTCTCAGTGCCATCCCACTATAAAAGTTCGTGGGCGTTTCCCTTGGCTAGAATAGTAAACGTCTGACAACAGTCACCAGTGATCTGCAAACAATGACCGAGGAGATGGCTCAGTCACCCTTAAAACCACAGCAGCGGATACAACTTCCTTGTCACCACTTATTTTCTCATCGCATGCCTTCGCTGGCATTGCAAATAATGCCTAAGGTAGCGTTAAACCTGCTGGACATCAAAGTCAAATCATAAATTCACGGGTGGCTCAGGCTCCCAAAAGACACAACGACGGCATTTTTCACTTGTAAGCTAACCGTACCAAATATAGTACGAATGAATTCCAACAGTTTGAGCGTCATGGTTAGCATGTTATTGATAAACAGGTTGAGAATAACATAGTGGTATTCCCAGTCCGTTAATCAATAAAACGCATTTTTTCATAATTGTATAAGCACCCATCGACTAGGAATTCTCCATCTTCACCTAGGCGTTCTATTCAATAAAAGAGCCCTACCGGATTAACATCCATCTGCACCAAACTCTCTATGCTACTTGTCCCAGTAGGATATGTACAACCAATCCGCCCACTGGCTTATCTTGAATCTTATACTAGTAGGTGGGCATAGAGTCTATGACAGAGAGGACATAAATGTGGCTTTGAGACACAGAACAGTGTGGGCTTATGCAACACCCCTAAATGTCACCATTTCACAAGTAGCTCCGAAATCAGCACGAGGTTTTTCTGTCTCTATGTCTGGCAATCAAATTACTTGCTGACGTAATGCCAATGAATTGTTCCTGCGCACACAGGGAATCACCACTGCTGTAGGCAATCAGGCGCAGCAATAGCACAACACCGTGTTAGCTGATGTCAAGTCGCTGCGATCAAGACACAACTCACTACAGAGTAGCATAATGTCTCGGGTTGTTAATTCAATTGGCACGACTGGATACATGTCAAGAGTGATACCATGATTATAGTGGTTGAAACAGACCGTGATATCTGCCAAATCCACAAAATGGTTCAAATGAAGAAATATGTTGATCCCCAGAAGCGCACACTCTGATTACCGAATTTCTCTAATATCAGAACTGCAAGTTCACAAAAGTCAAATATCAATTATCCTTAATGTTTATGTGTTTTTATTCAGTTTTCCATCAGCCACTATTATCTTCAGGGTTTTCCAGGAAAAATCTTAGTAACCTAAGTTTTACTTCCTTACAGAGTTCTCTAAAAACTTCCAGCACACACCCAAAAAGAAATGACATAAATTCTACTAAGACCGTTGTCTGCTTCGCGTCCTACAACCATATTCAACAACCACTGCAACATTCCGAGTATCGATTTTGATAGAATTTCACCGGCCAGTGTGTTATTTATACCAGGATCTTGATATACCCTGTCATAGTGATGTGTACTATGTGTGTTTTTCAAAAACAGTGTTAACTGTAGCAATATACGCCGCTTTTAGTGGCATGCTTTTTAAAGCAACTCATTTTACGGCTCTAACCATACATGTCCTTTTCGTTTGAGTATGCACTTTACCTGATTCACACCACTTCGATTTTCAGCCCACACGGCTGATGTCATTTTAAAACGGCAACCTGTTTTTAACCAGATCCATTCAGATCAGCCGATGGTTACAAGTCGCAACAAGAAACTCAACAAGCCTATGAAGAACGCAAAGATCATCATGTTTAAGCACACGTCTTACATAAGCAACATTGCGTTCTTCAACTTTGCTCGAAGAGGACATTGTTTCAATAGGCGTCGCCCTTAATCTCGGGGACCGAATTGAAATTATAACTGCAGCGATGAGTACAGAGGTCAGTGATCAAAACTCCGTTTCGAATAATTCTTGTGAGGACTAAGCCCATACCGAGGTTTATAGCTGCAAAAATGAACTTCACGATAAGTTTGCCTCAATTTTGGCGACCTTGTCCTCAATTTAGAATGCAAACTAATGTTTATCTAGTGGCCTCTATTTGTCAGCTTTAATTAATTTTCATCCGATAATTTACACACAAAGTTGCCGTGATAATTTTACCGATTAGGCTTTTCAATGTATTGAACACGGGAATAACGACTGTGAATGTGAGCAGAAGCAGACAGACTGTTTCAATGAGAAGTTTGAAAATCATCTAGGGATGCGACTTTTTCTTATTTTTGTTTGAAAAAACATTTCTTCTGGAAAACTTGTAAGTTTTTAATAAGTCTGTTTACTCTTAAAGATATTCATCTGAATCGAAAGTTCTTTCAGGTTGGATAAAATACTAACATTCTGATTTGTATTTATATAGGCAAAACGTGAAGATAATAGTTTAAGTGTACAATCGCAGGATAGGCACCATGTTCAGGTTAATGACAACGGTGAACTGCTTGCAAACGGATAAAACAAGTTAGAAGGATTAGCCAGGTGTAGGTGTGAAAAGTTCAATTGCAGAATTGGCAGCGAGGTATTCGGAGCGTCAAACAATATAACTGTGAATATATATCAGACAGAGCACAAGAGTTGCGCACGTTTATATTAGACAGACTTCTTGAGGACCCCACATTAAGAAAAAGTATTATCATGTTTAGTGCAACATCATTTAGATTATCAGAGTGTGAACATATTTTCCGCGCCTTCAGCTCACGCTTAAAAAAGGGGTCATAGATATAATCCGGAATCGATCAAAGTGACTAGACAAAGATTTAAAACTGTACACATGCTTTCAATTGCAAAAGGCAAAAGGCGTAAATAAAATGTCTTGATCTGATTTTTATGCTATGGCTGCTGGTCTCAAATGGACCAGTCTGACTTACACTGGTGGCTTGAAGGATAATCCCCCTACAAAGTGCTCAAAAACCTTGAACATGGTAACAATCGTGCATCCATTTGTTCTAAGTTTAGCTCCTAACAAATGGATATACAGCTTGCAGTCGGGTTAATCGTACAAGCTTAGATCTACTGATAGTAAAAATGTTCACTAGAAAAAACAATTGGGAAACCGAATAGAGAAGATGGTGAAGCAGTCCAGAAAATGATTGTACATGAACATTAGAGATATAGTGAAATCATCCAGAAAGCATATTACAGATGTAGACTACCTTCATGATTGCTTCCTTTTGACTGTCACATGATGTGTCGTCTGAGGTGATTTACAGGTGATAGCCGTGGTAAAACATGGCATCCATTAGCACTGCAACTGCTCTGTCTGGCATAGAATAACGCGAAAGCAGGAACAGATATATAGCAAAACCCTGGACTTATAACCAGTTTTTTTAATGCTAGTCACTACATGGGAAAATGCCTGACGATCCTTTTTTTCGCGTAGTTTCTTTTTCGCCTCGTTGCTACTTGTCTATCAGATGTAGTACACTCTCAGTTCAGCATTCATGGCTGATAGAGTTTCGGAGATTACACAGCTCATCCATTCTAACGGTTCACACCCTGTCCATCTGCCTATCGTTTGAAAGTTGTAAAGAGTGAAGCAAAATACGGAGTCCAAGCCATTACAAGGGAATCCAACGTAAAAGAAACACTCAAAAGACTTACCTAAAAGCAGGTTTACCGACCGGTTCGGATCAGCACAGTCTTCGATCGTAATCCTGATTCTCCGGAAGGCCAGATAAGTCGAATTGGCTACGCTTTGTGTAAAAATGGCAAACACCCCAGTAACGGTCCGATGGCTGCAGTGCCAACTGAAGGCAAGGTTAAAATCCCAGGTTAATTGATGGATCGTAGCCTTGAAGCCGGGCCACCTACTCCGGGTTAGGTGGTAAGCCGTTACAGATCCACTATGGCTTTAGAGGACCCGATTATGATGCGGGTGAGATAAACCACCTCCTATGAGTGTCCGGAAAGTTTGCTGGCTATTGTGTTAACAAAACAGCCATGATCCGCTACTATGGTTGGTTGTGACAATGTTGAACACTGAAACTGGGTAACTGAGTATAAAAATATGTAAACCCTTGAGCTTTAGTGAATCAGTTAAGCAATTCACAATCAAAACCAACCGCTAGAAACAAACCATTCCCCCGTTTTGTTTCATTCATGTTTTATGAGAGATATCGTGTTGTATAACTGAACTAATCACGAGTTATAACCGGTTCCAGCTTTTCCGACATTGCTATGTTCACAAACCCATGCCACACGGGCTTTCGTAAACAATGCTACATAACCCTTACTCAAGAAATGATTGTCAATACCCTAAGTAATGGTAAACCTCATCCCAGGAATGCTCAGTACTTTACCCTATTATGATGCAGAAACCTGTGAATTTAAGCCGGTATAATATTCAACTCAAAGTGTTGCGCATTTAACCACTCATTACGGATAGAAAAATCTGCTTTGTTTGTCGCTCAGGGCCGGTCACCCACGTGACCACTTCTGAATGCCCATTGTCCAGTAGGCTATCATTTATACTTTGATCATACATGTGACTTTCATTCGTTTGTTCCGCTCCTCGATGTAGTTGGTCCATCTTAGTAGTGATATTCTAGAAAGTAGAAATATGGCTTACTCCGGAACGACTTCCTGTTGGCTACCTTGTTCAAATATTGTCTTCCATGTTTTCAATGCTTTATGAAGGGTATCCTTTGAAATACTAAACTAACCACAAGTTATGGTTTTTTCCAGCTTCTGAATTAACTGTAACTGTCCGTGGTTACACAACGTGAATGAATACCTGTAAGAAGGTACGGTTTTGGCTTTGTCCTTCATGTTCAGGAACAAGTCACCTGAACTTGCTCTGCTCTTTTTCTGTTTTCTTGCGTTCGACTACAATCCGATGTCCTGATTTGGAGGTAAATATCAAGCTAATGACATTGGCCCTAAGGTTCAAGTGTACATCCAGGCGGTTCCTGCAGTAAGATGGGGGTCACATATTATGAAGTCAGCTGTAGTTTCTTCATGACCATGATTATCACGTTGAATCACCCCAGTTGATTAGCCGACAGTTCCACAAACTCGACTTCATCTACGCTGAGTTCCAACTTATCATGCAGAAGTTAGTTTTCCTCCGCAGGTTGAATAAAATCATCGGTGTATGCGACTGTAACATTTGAAATCGGCTGATTCACGTCGTCGCTGCGAGATCTCTTGCAGTATAATTGTTGGGTCTGTAAAACCAAGGTCGTCAAAATACTCCTGGATAGCCGAGGGCGTCCGTTAAGATGTGTAAACGAGTAATCCTACATAATCGTTGTCCGCAGGCATACCGGGAATTGGGGTCACTACGTCGGTTGTATTAATTGTTGAATGCTCTAAATTGGTGCCATCCGCAACCACAGCAGTTTTTATGATGGAAAAAAGTGGCAACTAAGAGTCCCCACTTCTGCTTCAATGCACGCGGTACAGTATTTCACCATTTACTTGGAACGTAGCATTCGCATAGGTGGTCACGATCGACCGGATTAGAGGCAACAAAATACGAAACAACAAAGTCAAGCGTACAACCATGTTACATGATAATGGATCAAGTGCTTCGTGTAGTATTGCTTTCAAACCGAAGAGTTCCCGATGAACATTGCGAAGAGTGTAGTCCGATTGTCTGATTCTCTGGAGAGAACCGTCGACCTTGAAAGCGCCACCAAACAGATGGGCTTCAAACCAAACAGTAAAAACAAAAATAAAACCTGCCTGTTACTTCGATTTTTTGTGAAGTTTCCGAAGTTAAAAGCATTCTGTATTATATTGCCACTTCTAAATGCTGCCTAGTGTTATCCTACAATTAGAGGGTTTCCAGTAGAATGGAAGCTATCTATCCGCATGAATAATAATGCGGCGAATCAATCCCCAAATTCATCACAGTTACACCACCAAGTCCAAATCCACGTTGCACAGGACGAAGATGGCTGATGCGGATCCAGTTTACAGAATTCTCCCAACAGAATGATGTAGAAATGCGACTGTCTCACTTAAGAGAGGGATTTACAAATTTTTTAACGACCCATTTTTTCAACTCCAATCAGCTTGTCCCAATTGACAAAAAAAATTGTTTCGAAAAGAAGAAGAGAAGCGATAGTCGGCTCGATTTTATTGCGATTGCCTGTAGTATAGGACATTTGCTGCACGTTAGTTTCAGGCTAGCAGGAAAGGAGGTTGAAACCAGGACAGACAGATGTTAGTAAAGACAAGAATGAGAACATCGATCTAACTTTCCTACTTTTAGCAAACAAGACACAAATGATTATAGTGACGGGAAAAACCAAGGAAAATCAACGCTGAGCGATCAGCCCTGTTGGAGGCAATGAAATTTGTCCCGACATAAATCGTGTAATAGCAGCCTACTGTTTTCCTTAATCGAATTCACGAAGTTAAAAGTATGTTACAAAATGAACATTTGTTTGAACTGGTTCAACCTTACAAAACACCTCTGTTGCGCGTGTCTCATCTCTCTGGTGCTCCTGCTCCGCCTAGTTCGGGATTGTCTATAATAGGCTATTCAGCCACTGCGTTTTAGAACTGACTGGTTGTGTTCACTCATTTGTATAGGTCCAGCCCTCTGTAAATTAGTGAGCTCGTGTACTTACTTTTGTCACAGGTATTGCCAAAGTTTTGTTCATTCCGCAGTCTCTCTCTAGTAGTTCTCCCTAAAATTCTTGATATCTATACTCTCACTTTTTTCTCTGTCTTCGTTACTGTCTTCAGATACAAAGCAGGAAACAGCTGCTTCAGAGAAAACTCATGTTTAAACTTCAAGAGTTTGGTATTGGAGGCCCTGGACTGTGGTTCGTTTAGATCAAGGCGAATCCGCTCACAGCGCACCGTGTATAATTACGCAGTTTCAAATTTATCTGAGGCCCTGACTGCGGGAGTTGCAGCGTCCACTTGTCAGCGTCCAGCTGAGAACGCTTACAGTGCAATTAGGCCGGTCATCATTAGCAGAATAGCAGCTTTTAATGAAGCCAACTTCCACAATCCCTTCGCCGGCGTTGAGTTGATAGATCGCACTTCTTCACAGTTGCTTTGTCACAAGACTTTGTTGTCAAACAAGCAGACTGTCGACGAACGTGTGGCCGCAGGACCTCCTATAGAAGCTTCATCACACAATGGGTGTTTTAGAGCAAGACAAACGGTTGACTAAATTAGCACAGTTGTCTGGTACTGTGCATCACAGTTATACTCCCAAGTAACTAGTCCAGCAGTAAGCGTCTTGCAGCTATGGCACCCTCCAACACAGTGTCTCTAATCTGAAGAGAGTTTCCACAAATATTCTCGCACATAGCCACTTTAAGTTGCCAGTAGGTGAACGACCACCAGCGCAGTCACACTCCCACTCTCTAAATAGGTTTTGCGCCCAGCTGGATGAGAGTCTGCCATTACGATCTTCGGTTTGGAGCACGTGCTTGTTTTTGAACTCAGCCGCGTTCCTTTGGGAATGGTCGAAATCAGATGACAGGTGGAGAAGCCAGTCCTTAACAGCAACGACTACCTTACACCTACACTTAATTCGCTTGTTTTTACGTGTTCGATTGGTCAACATCCCTCAGTTGTCTTACGGCTAACGGCGGCAAGATCATTGTTATTCCACACATTGGTGATAAAAATAATCTGAAACTAGCATCGTATACTCTACAGCCCATTAACCGCAATGATATACAGACTTACGGAGAGAAACTACTCACCCCCTACCTTGGTCTCCGTCGACAATTCCACTGGACCTTTACCGTTGCAGATGCAAAACACTTGTTTACTGGCGTTGGTTTTCTCATCCGGTAGTGGTGAATTCAAGGAAACGGAAACCGCTAGGCAGCACAAGATCTTTGTGTTTGGACGGAAGAGCTACAGCAACTGATTCAATAGAAATACGTTCACCCTTACCGGACAGCAGTTTTGCAATTCTGATTCGACAGTTTCCACGCCTTAGCAATCCGTCAGGCTCATTAGCACAAGCAGGACACGAAGTTTCTCATCATACTACAACCAAAAGACCACCTACTGTCGCATGTCCCCCTTGGTGTACACCAGAGCAACTCGAAATAGTCGAAGCTGAATTCAGGAATCTCTTCCGACCAGATATCCTTCGGCCCTCAATTAGTCCGTGGGCTTCACCTCTGCATATGGTATTCGAACCTTCACTTGACGACTGGCGTCTGTGTGGTAACTGTTGCGCTTCAAACACCATCCCCGTCCCTGACAGATTCTCAATTTCCCAAATTCGCGATTTTCCATCGGTCTGCAAGATATGACCATTTTCTCAAAGCCTAATTTTATTCGGGCATCTCACGAGATTTCGGTGGCACAGAAAGCGGTAACGTAGATGGCAGTCACCACGCCATTCGGAATATATGAATTTGTCCGCATGTCATTGGATTCGTGGACTATGTTCTCCGTGGTCTGCACTTTGTTTGCTTGTATTGACGACAAACTCATAGCGAGCAAGGATGAACATCAACACATATCACAGCTCCGTGCATTTTTGAACGTTTCTATTAGCATGGCTTAGCCCGAAACCCGACATAGTGTGTTTTTGGCATGGACTCCCTAAATTTTTTGAGGCACCAAATCACTCGTGACGGCAGTGAGACTTTACCGGAGAAAATTACTGCCCTCAAAGATTATTATTAGGGAATTGTTAATTACTGTCGTCTTACTCCCGCGCTGTTCAGATCTGTTGAAACCTCTTGCAGATTTGTTGAGGGATAACCTCAAGCATTTTGTTTCATGGCCTCCAGCTAACACTGCAATTCTCACAGCCACAGACGCATTATTGAAGGTGACGGCCCTTGCACACACGCGTGTTGACAAAGTTTCGGCTTTTCTTTTGCAGACGGAAGCACCCCAGTTAGTTGTCGGTGCGGTTCTGAAGCAGACCGTGATTGGTCCAGTCCAGCCTTTATATTTTTTCCCACACAAGCCCCGACTAGCTCAAATGCGTTTGGATACCTTCGGTCGTAAGTTGCTGACTACCTTTCCTGCAATTAAAAAATACGTCACGTGCTGGGCGGTAGACGTCGTATTGTCCTCACAGGTAATAAACTACTTGTTTATCCTTTCACTGCCAAGCCCGACCGTTATTCCACCGAGAGAAATTCGACAGTTGGACATCTAATCCATTTCACGACAGACATACGGTATAGTACGGTAAATAAAAACACCGTCACTGATTTTTATGCACAGTTGCATTTAGTGATTTACACAGAACTGAAATCGTCGATTTGAAGGAATTAGCATGAGAATAAGACAGCGATCTGGAATTGCAACAGTGTCATACCTTTTCTTTTCCCAAACTTCGAGAGTTGCCTCTAGCCAACCTCGAAGGCATAATCACATGGGATGCGACAGCGATCAACCCTCGTCCATTTGTACCAATAAACTTCGGACGCCCCTGTTTAACAGCATCACCATAGCATTTGTGCCATCGTCAAGCTGATTCCATAAAGATTTGTGTTGGTGAACATGAATCGGGACATTGGTGAAAGGGCGAGAACCTGCCTTGACTGTCAACGGAACAAAGTTCACCGGTATACCATCATGGTCCCGGCACATTCGTTAATTTAGGCTGACATATTGACGTGGCCGAGACGCTGCCGTATTTAAAAGATCATCGGTATATCTAAACATGTGTTGACCACGTCACCAGATGGCCAATTGCAATAACTCTCCCAAATACAAATATCAAGAGAGTTGAACAAGAGTTTGTGGATGAGTGGTTCTGAAACAATGGTGTTCCAAGGAATGTAAGCGTTGACGGAGGCACACAGTTCCAGTCAGCGCTGTTCGGAGACTTCAGCCTGTTACTCGGAGTCAACTACATCAAAATCATTGCATAGCATCCGGCGATATTTCGTCTGGTATGACGCAGCCATCGTCAATTAGAGGCTGCTTTAAAAGCCCAAACGGACCCCCGGCGTTGGGTCAGTCGATCACCTATTGTCATGTTGAGAAATAGATCCACTGTTAGAGAAGACATTGACTGCATGACTACAGGATTGGTATGCTGTTAGAGATTTCACCTTCCTGGTGAACTGTTCTACAAGTCGAACGCTAGCCAAAATAATTTTGAAGATACCACCTTCGTGCTACAGTTGAAGTTATCCGTGTGACTAAAATCCGGCCTCATGCTACCAGATTAAACACCAAACAGGAACAACAACATTCCACTCCAGACCTTTGTGTTTTTGATTTTGTTTGTGTTGACGCCACTAAGACCTCTCTCCAAAACCATATTCCAGTGGATCCCGTGTGACTAAACGATTCTCCAAGTTTTTGTGACCGATCACGATGGATCCCACGAAAAAGTGAACATTGTTAGACTTAAAGATACTGAGCTCGAGCTCGACCTAGATCCTCCTACCGCTTCTGAGTTCGGTCTTACTCTTACGGCTTAGTAAGTAGTGTTAGTAGTATTATTGACTTGACGTGATATGAACTCTGTCGCTGTGTCACCCTTGAATGGCAACAACTCAGATTCACGGCTGTCTGTCCTGCATGTTGCTCTTGATGAACTTTCTAGGATAGACGTTAGTGCTAATAATCTCCCATAAATTCTGTATTTCCTCCTGTATCACCTCACTCGCACAAATCCTGTTTGTTCTGTCCGTCAGAAAACGTGCTGGACCACGTTTGAGACTGATCAATAAGTAGCTATGGGAGCGCAGATATTGACCGATCCACGTTTTCGCCCTAAACACGTTTCTCTGAAGTGAACAACCTGATCTGCATGTCAGTGCCTCGTCAAGAAATGACATTCGCCCATTATTTTTCGCCTTCAGTGTGAACAGAGTGTTGTTATGAGCCTTTTTAAAAGTTTCTAATAGTTTCTGAGTTCTTTTTTAATAGTCCACTACGCAACGGATATCATCTAAACACATCCGGTATTAGCTTATCTCATTAATGTCACTCAAATTGTCGTTTTCGAGCACACTGTTAAAGATGTACGCAAGACCTGCGCTCAGCGGAGAGTCCATAGCAACACCATCAATCTGAAGATATTGCGCTCCGTTAAGCTGAAGTTTGATAATGCTTGTGCAGAACTAATATTTCTTCAAGATCTTCTACAGGCGGTCCACCACTAGTGTAGAGCTTTTCGATGGGGTCACACAAAATTAACGGTTTCTATTATAGGGACGTTTGGAAATTGAAGACGACACATCAAGGGACAACGTGTTTTTGTCCGTTGCTTTAAAGTTTGTGGATGTATCCAGGAATTCAAAAGTATCTTCCAAACTGTATTTAATTATATCTTTCCTCACCGATTCCAGCATTTCTACTAGCAATGTTGCAGCCTTATGATAGGGGGAGTTGCACGAGTCAGGTATCGGTTTGAATGGTAGTCTACATTTTTGTGAGTTAAGCACGCCGTATAGCCGCGGACTATGAAATCCTGTCGGGTGTATATGGTCAGATACTTGGGTGCTAATGGAATCACTCTGTTTCTCTCTACGCAGCATAACTGTTTGTCCGTTTTTGATAATTAAGATCTTATATTCATCAGCTTTTTTAGCGCGGGATTTTATTCAGTCCGACAAGTGGTTTAACATCTTGGCAACTTACTAGACCTTATCTAACAAAACAGTTCTTGCTGCTTTATCAAGCTTTATCGTCATAATGGAATGATCGGTTTTTAAGACCTTGAGCACATCCATGTGGGACTTTGTGTGCAACCCATACGGCGAGGTCTTTTGGTTCAAATACGTGTAACAGACATTTACAAGGGTAGATTTAAAATGTTCGGAATTCGTTTCGGAAGAGGAATACGGATACCTTAACTGACCGTTGGAACTTTCAGACTAAGCTTTCAAATCCAGTAGTTTATTTCTACCACCTGGGCAACAGAATTTTTGGCCAGACGACAAAGTTTCAGTTATCGGCTTACTCAGGATCAGTGAGCAAAAGTTATGAACACACCGCACTGGTTGAGCTGAATACTTCTCCTGCGGCTTATTCGAACTAACTGAGAAGCGTAGATATGTCGCCTTTCTCTCCGTTGAACTTTATACGACTTTTTGTATGTAATATACAAAGGCAGTTCTTTCATCGGCCGGCAGATGCACTACCACGTTTAGCTGAATAAATTCGTGAACAATATCCCGCTTGGCTTCACTGTGAGACAACCAAACGCACCAATTCTGACCCATTTGGTGGATTACGATCAGCATTTCCTACCGTCTATCAGATCCCGGTAACCTTGTCGCAAAAGGCCAGTTAACGCATCTTGTCCATAGCCGAGGTGGTCACAATCCGAATACTTCACATGGACTTGTACGTGCATACACAGTTCGCCCAAACTTTGATGCACCCATGGCCAAACACGGTCACCCAACCTGTGAACCAATTTGTCCCCGTCTCAGCTTCCCAGCCCAACTAAAATCTAACTGCTAGGCCTGGACGAATGCGGGTTAGACTGAGAATGTGCGGGCTGTATGTTACATGTGGGTTGCGTAAGCTGCGAGTCATCAGGAGTAGGATCGACCTCAGAAGCGGTAGGAGGATCTAGGTGTGGCTCGAAATCAGTATCTTTAAGCCTACTAATGCTCACTTTGCTGTGGGATCCATGGTGATTTACATTGACTGTATTGGACCGAGTTTATTTATGTTCAAAACTCCTGCGAAGTATTGTCACTCATTTGTCCAGTCACACAATCCATTCGTCATTCTGTTGATCCGTAATATTGCAGCTGGTCACAGCTTTGTTTAAATTTACCAGTCAAAGGGTTGCATTTGCCGATAAAACTTTGTTCACTGAAACTGTTTTCTAAGTCCTGAAAGTCTCAGTCCGCTTCTCCATCTCTATTCTTCCTAAGAAGTATAATTCTACCTCCGTTAATCGACCATGTGGGAACTTATTTTTAAAACCAGCTACTTTTTGAGTCACACCTTTTTGTGTTGTTTCATCAGAACAAACTTCTCCAAGTAATTAAGGCTCCTACGGCAATACTTTGGATGCGGACATACTATAGTTTATGCGGCTCCGAACACAATGACCTCTCTGCTCAAAGAAATCTATATTCCTTAAGTGGACGATGTCTTGCTGACGTCTAGTGACTAGCTCTAGCACAACGGTGTTTATTCGTGCCGAGACAAGAAGAGGCTTGAAATTATGGGCTAAATAATTAGACTTTACCCATTCCAGTATCATTTCTTCGGAAGTACCACTCTTGTTCGTTTGACAGATCTAATATATATTTCGGTGATAGATACCCGTGGTTACCACCAGGCTCACCAGATCAGCAGCTAAGGAGTTCAGAACATCTAAAAGGTCAATACATCCTTCAGCGCTGACAAATTGCCCCATATAAGCGCTGAAATGTAACAGTCTCTTACTATTTTCCTGAGGATGGCGGGAGATAGCCCGTGCTTTCTGGATGTTTCGTGGGAATGGAATCTCTATCTGTTTAGACTGCTTACGTACCGGCAACAAGATTACTTCACCCTTACGACCGCCCGTAATATCTTACTGATGTGCCTTCTTGAGGATAGCTCCCCGGAATCACATCGGGGTCTAGTCATGTTTCCATCACATCTGTGACACTGAAATCCTCTTAAAGCTCCCTTAGCTTCACTTGTTCGTTACCAATGCTGCAGATATTGTATACTCTAACTTGTGGTTATTTTTCCTGGGCAAAGACGGGAATGTTTTTACTGCGTTGTCATTCCAACAGAACTGTCTGTGCTTGACAGCTTTCTTTTCAACTACTATACAGTTATCCGACTAGAAGAAAACCAAAGGTCATGCCGATATTCGCGAAGTAAAAGGTAGTAGCCATTGATGGCTGAAGTTGCCGCTAAGCTATCCAAAACGGTGCGGCGCTTCACCTATACGTTGGGAATTGGTGGAGTTGGAAAATTCGATCATATATTTGTACGCAAGTAAATACATATTCACATAGATGTGTACATAAGGATAATTTCTAAAGCCGGTTTGTCTCGCACGTTACGTAATCAGCATTCACTATGACAGCGTACAGTGATGTCAGTTCCAAGAACTTCAAAGACAGCTCTGTTTGTTCGTGGTCATTGTAGCGTTCTGGTCGAATTATTAAAGGATGTAATGTTTCGGGGCAAATTACAGAAACTGTATCAGTCTTGGTCAAGATATCGTCAGTTTTCTTTCATATGGGTGCTACCTTGCTGTTCAGATGTTGTTTAGATGAACGGATGATTGAATATCGAATTAAACTCTTGTAGCCAGTATATCTACATCACGACAAATGTTTTTCAACATATAGTCCACAGAGCTGCTTTGTGCTTGTGGAGACTATCCGAACTCACTGAGGTTAACGGAGACCTAAACAAACCGTACCCAATACAGTCAGTCAGGTTAGCCATACAGTCACACAGGGTCATCTTTTAATATAGGAGGCAACAAGAGATGCAACCCCTGCCCACTCACATTCGGGGATATCATAATCTACGGGATTGTATTGGTCGAGAGTCACTTATCTGAAGTTAGGCTGGAATAGTTCTGTCAGCTTTTGCTATGGCAGATTCAACGGCGGATGAATGGTTCCGTAGTGTTCAAACCAGCCAATCAGATGACAGACGTGAGATTGAAGACTACTTTTCTTTACCCTATTTCGGTTGTATTACTATGTTTGCTTGCCAACACCCCCATAAAATCATTCGTTCACGACTATCATACACAACTGATGCTTCTGATTTACTCCGTCTTGGCTGCCTTGTAATTTCCCGCCACACATAGAAGTACAGAACATCTGTAGTCTATTTTTATCTCATTCTATTTTCGTTCACGTCATCTGTTTCTCTGGATGGAGACCAATATGTTCGATCGAGTAGGTGACATTGGAAGCTATGATCACACACAATAAACAAACTGAATGGAATCATGTCAGATCAACTATCTAAATCGCACAGTACCATGGCGGTGTTAACTTAATAGAAAACTACTAGATACTGTGACATATAGACTGATTATAGCCCACTTACTCGAGTCGGGAGTGTGGCGGGTTATTGAGTGAGTATCTAGACTCCGAGAGATGGCAGTATGGTTTAAATTTTCTACTTTCTTGAATGCAAACTATGTTACTCTTCTTCACAAATATACTGCTAAGCTAACCGCAAAAGCGAGTTAACATTTCCATCGTCCATCATACCACGGCCACTTTCGTCGTTGTTTGTACTCATCCCGTGGAGTTAAGAAAACTCTACTGTGAATTGTCGGCTCTCCCGTTAAAAAGTGGGTTCTCTTTTATCAGGTCACCAAACGAATGAACATGGCTTGAATGGAAGCCGTTAAAAAACGTGTTTCCGCCTGATTGCGCCCCAGTGACTAGGTGTAAACAGTCGACCTTATTACCAGTTTACAACTGTTGTGAGCAGGAATGTCGGGACTTTGAAGAAATTTTCGTCATTGACCGCCTTCAGGTTAAAACTGAAAGCCGACTACATAGATCATCAGGCCACAGAAAAAACAAGCCGGATTTGAATGTGATCTATGCTTCCCACTTGATTTTTACACTTTTCCTTGTTATAACCCACGTCACGTCACATACAAATTCATATAAGTTGATTAACGCCCACAGAATGATCTTAACTTCAACACACATTAAAGAACTTTGGAATCGATTGCCGACCGGTGTTTCAATTTGAACTGTTCGTTTCAACCTATATTCTTAATGCAAACCATGTTAAGCTCCTTTAACAACCTACGACAGTTGTTTGACCGTTGTTCAAAGTAGATTTTAAGCATAACTACCATGCCCAATAGTGCATCCACGAACCTCTATATACAGTTTTAATTGGATCATCAATGTACTTACTTGACCTTTGCAAACTTACAACACGGATTCGTGTTAATTGAGCTGTCCTACAAATTGTTTCGAAATATTATACGGGTGACATACATGAACAGAAGAGCAATCACTTGCATATTTTTCCCATTAACTTCAAGTTTTGGAACTTTCAAAATTTATGCTAAAACAACAGATATCGATATAGTTTGTATCAAGATGGTTGATGCAAAAATGTGTTCCGCTATTTTTTTTACCTGACATCGTTAGAAGAATGCGTCTGATAACACCAGAGATGGGGCATTGCTCTCAACAAGACTATCTACGGTTTCTGGTAGACAATGTGTCTATTCTGTTTTTCACATTAGTTCGATGACTATCACTCAACTATGCCAATGTGTTTCAGAGCGCAAATTGAAAAGAACGATAGATGTGCTGAAAGTTAACCTCACTTTCAGGGTTCAGAAGACGAAAATCAAGAGAAACGGTCAGGAAAGTACATACGTTTTGTGTGGAACTTCCTACTGTGGATGCAGAACTATGCCAAACGTGCAAACTAATGTATATGTTCGTGATGGTACCTTTTCACAAACCTTCTACTTAGTGACAAACAGCAAACAACTTCTCAAATCATGTCTCTGTTGCATTAATTGCAAGCCAGTCCAACAACCATTCTATTCCAATCAATGTTTTTGTAAACGTCAATTCGATAACCATAATAAACGAGATGATTTACCTACCTTGTGATAGACTGTGTAGATGATTTGGAACAGGAAACAGAAAACCAAATAACAGACGGAAAGAAACATGAGTAAATGGGTCGGGGACAGTCGAAACCAGTTGACGATATCTAACTGAAGATATTAGAATCAGAAGAAGGCATACATCTCAAGTTAATCAATCCACGTATTCAACAGAAAGCAATTACTTTATGCTATGACAATCATTTATAATAACTGAAAAGTCATTCATGGTTTCGTGTTTCAGAAAACGCCTCATCCGCCACACTTTAGGCAATACCCTTAAAATCGGGCCTCGCTTATCCACTGGAGTTCATTCTCAGGATATTCTTTTAACACGTGGGCTAACCGTCCCATCTGTCATTCTGTAGGTTTTATCAACGTATTTAGCAGGTGCACCACTTGAAATCTGAAATGAAACGTTCTGAAAGTGTGCATGAGCGCTGGGCGTTCTCAAAGCAGCCCCTTCTTGATGCAGACGGAAGTTTGAACAAACCCACCGGTTTAAGGAGGTGCTCGATGAATGTGGTGAAATTTCTGTGAACGAAGTGGCATTTTGCCAGAAAGATATTGAATTTGCTGATCGTTCTTGTAAAACGTATTAAAAAAATCTATGGTTTTTGCGGTATTTAAAATGAGACATGTGATGGATACATAGTTTAAATCTCATAACTTCATAGGTTTATTAGTGGAGATACTCAAGAGTTTTTGATTGCTACCCAAAGTGGTATTTTCGGATAGGTTTTTAACATCACCAATAAAGTTATGGTGAAATGAACATGATCAATGATAATGAAACGATCGTATGCAACCGAGTAGTCTCCAACAAAACGCTAGAGGTTGATCACTGTTTTCGTATTGAGGCCAGAGGAAACAAAAGCTAAGGGCACACCACCGTTATGTTGAAGCACAAATGACGCAAACCTGAAGTCTTTTTTAACACAAAAATATAAATTTCAGATGCCTTACAAGCATAACCATTCACAATATGGGTGGATATGCCCACTCCTGTTTCAGACTTGGCTGTCCGTTACCAATGAGAAGGTGGTTGCGTGATTCAAGAATTTTGGTTCTGCTTTACCAGTAGGAGACATACTGCCGCACTAACAAAGAAGACGGAAACCTGAGAAGCGTTTCTCTGCTTGCCGTTTGCACTTCAGCTTTGCAGCGAATAGACCTAAGCGTTGCCCGTTTCTTTAAGTGCAAATTTCATAAGTCTCTGTTGGAGGTTTTCATATCTATCATGCAAACCGATGCCGACAGTAGGCCAATTACGAATGTCTACATTCTCTAACCAGTACATTTTTTTCAGGATTTTCCCGCTTTTCCAAGTGTCTTCGAGAAGGATTTTGATGGAACCAAGAATTTGACCAAAAACGCTTTTTTAAATGGGTGCCAGATAGCTGAGGGAATTTAGCACTATAGGACTATCGCTGATCGACTTTCCGACGGACAAACCGATCATGGTGACACGAAAATTAATGAAATGGCTAAACCTTGAAGGATGCTGACGTCATAAATTTCACTGTAAATATGGACGCAACGAATCGTAACATAGTACCAAAAGGTTTAAACTTCAAGATGAACAGGAAAAGGGAACAAAATGTATGATGGTAAACGCTCACGTTTTTGAACCCAGTTCCTACAGAGTGGACGCGTTCCTTTAGTCCGTGGTCTTTACCGGATAGAAAATTTTCTATTGTGGTCTTTGTTCTGAGTGACGTGGCTATATTATGAACGGGATGGAAATCAGTAGTATGGCAGTGGACGTATCAACAGCGTCCTAAGTGCCCATTAGCAGAAGTCGATCTGGTCAGCCTAATGCTGTTCACTTTACAACTGAACCTAGGCAAATTCCCAGGTGAACCGTTCGGCTAGAACTCAATGTTGTACTAACTCATGGACAACCAACCACGTTATCCTCACGCGGGTTTATCCAAAAATGACTCACGTATATTTGTATCAAAAAGAAGCAGCTGGTCCAGTCAACCGTACGCTATCCGACCCAACGCGCGGGATCCGGTTTGTTTTGTTTCAGGTCGCTTGGATTTGTCGTGTTCTTTCGCTCTTGTCTAATGATTCTCCTAACTGACCTATGTTTCCGTTATCAATGAGTTCTCACGGTTTATCGTTGGAATACTGTTTTCTGAAACATCTACATTCTGCTCATAGGGGATCAACCCTTCTTCTGGTATAAGCGCAGTTTATTAGTTGCACTAATCCGTATCCATTTCATAAACACTGAGACGAAAACAATGACATAATTGACGGGCACTTCGCCATGGAGTAACTGTGTACACGGTTGATGAAAACGAGGTGAGCGGAAACAGACTGTCAACGGAAAACAATGGCAGGGTTATCGGCATGATGATTTTGGATTGAAGAAAGCTAGATTTATAGTAAACAGGGCTTCACCCAACTGATGATAACAACCTTATTTAACTGCAAGAAGCGGCAAAAGACTGCCAACACTCAATAACGTAGTCAATACACTGGTTCACTCGAATTATTTTCCGTTCACTCGTTGCGTCACATCAGGTACGTGGGTCAATGGACATAAATCGGGTTGCAACAAGTGACAAGAGACGCAAAATGATGGTAACAATCTTCGAATTTACTGAAAGTGCAAAAATTTACCAAACATCTGCTCAGGACAGTCATTATTCTAATGTTTTCCACAAAAAGTTTAGACCGATGTCCTCAGTTGAAACAGTGTTCTATATTTTCATATATCTTACAATGGATTTCCTGCAATAAAAACTTCTCAGGTCAAATGTCCTTTGCAAACGCAACGGAAACACCCACATTTTGTGATTATCTTATCTTTTTAGGGCTTCTGGAATTTATTAGAAGTGGTGTTTTAAATAGGGACTTGAATACCATTCACACTAAAGTTGCTAGTGAAGTATATGGGAGACTATTCGAAGTCATATTTCTTTCAGGACATCTGTTGGAATGTAGACGCCTTCAGGGGTAAGGCTTTCAGATTTCTGGATATGGTTCATTAGGATATTTTTACATGTTAGCCTAATATTACCAGACAGAAGGAGTTAACAGTAGGATAGATTCACAACGCTGTAACCGTCAATGAATGGGTCACCTGACAACGTTAACAACAAAATATTTATCTTCTCGGTAAACCAGAGAGACATGAACGTGATAGAGTTTTGCATCTTGCAGTCGGACGGCTTATAAGGTACTAAATTTCACGTCCACTTAACGGGTTAACAAAGATTTTCGTTAGTTAATATCATGACTTAATGAAGGCTAAGTATCTTTCCAATGATAGGCGGGAAGATACCCGAATAGTGGTCTTTTCATCACTCCCACCTAAGGCCACGGACAAGTCGAATAAGCTAGTGATAGTTCACACATTGATAGCCCAGCTCTGTGCAACAGAGCATAGACTCAGAACAATCCAGGAAGGTATATCAATACAACTAGAAAAAGAGATATCTTTCATTAGGCTTAGTTCATTTGTTCGAATAAGTGTGAGAAGTAACCAGAAAAGACAAATGCACATGAACTGAGTGCGTTCCGAAGCAAGGCAATCATACAGGTTAATAAAAAAGAAGGGTAAACAAGCAATCCAACTTCATCCGTCTACTTGTCATGTGATCAAACCTCCAACTTGTCGAGGCGAATGTATACTACCAGCGTGTTTACTCATGTCATCGCATTCCACGTTGATTACACACTAAGTTATCTGGTTGAACCAATCACTGACTGAGAAACGATTGCTGCGGATTGGTTAGCTTAATTATGGATCACCTACCAAATCAATTTTTGTGTACTTGGAATGAGATCAGGGCTAAGCTAAGCTTCACAGTATAAAGCGACGTCAGGAGTGTAGTACTTGTTGGCATACGACAGTTAGAATGCAGTTTAATTCACTGGAGCAGCCCTTACACAGTCCCACCCTATCCATTTTCTTAGTCTCCGATAAAAGGACCCTGTATCATGTCGGATAACGGATTGAACAAAGCACTCAGCAAGTTTTACTCCCCTGATCGGTGACCTTGGATTTTTTATATTATTGCTTAATACGGATCATAATTTACCCGTCCGAGTTACCTCGATTTCGTCTTCACAATGACGTAAGAAATTTTGTAATGATCACTCGGAAGTCGGTGCAACTTGAAATATCCTAGCCAGGTGCAAAATTATGGCGCCTAAGTCTTAAATCATTGGGATTCATACTACATCAAGCTTATTTTGCCTGGAGCGAAAACCAATACAATGTAATTGTATGTAACGTACGCACAACACGCTTATAAGAATTCAAATTCCAGTGACAGCGTTGAAGACAAGTTGATGACTGAGAAATTTGATGTGACGATAGGTGGCTGACATATTTGTCGCTCATTTTGAGACTAACGTATCATTCCCCATCGGTAGTTGGCACCTTTACCGAAGTTACGTTGACGATACTATGGTTTTAATGAAGTGAGAAGATGAAACGGTCCAGGTTCAGAGTGAAATGAACACAAAAGCCAAAGTTACAAACAGCGATTCATTAAATTTATGTATAAAGCGGGAATATGGTTATACACACTGACAATTGCCTGTTACCGGAACAGGATCCTAAGCGACAAGCGGAACATACATGTTTTGGTTAACATCAACATGTTGACTGTTTTGTACCTAGTTTGTCTGAACCAGGTTAGCTTCGAGCACCTTTCTACAAAGCCAACGAAGAGCTTGCCAATTCAGTTAGAATTGATGGACACCACCTTAAAAACGGATAAATATTATTCGAACCTTGGAAACAGCTCAAGCAGCTCCGTATAAACCTCCCACTGTTAACAGAATTGAGTGTCTTTGAGCTATTGCCATTCAAGGATGATGTGGTTAGTGGTGTGCTAAGGATGCGTTTGGCTAAGAGCCACTACACAGTCTTTTAACTGCATCTAGGTAGTTCTAATCCCATGTATCACCATGATATCGGTTTCATCCATTAAGCCAGTTACCATTCTGCATGCCAAACGACAATATAACTGCAAGTTAACATGTGGGTTTTTGCTCAAATACTTCTGTAAAATGGACAGACAAGTGAGTCAACACAAAAAAGGGTACAATCTGATGTGCGTGATAGCAGTTTTGGGTATACAGGTCTTATACAGTCGAATATGAATTTTCCTACGGATCGTAAACAGTCAATAACAGTAATCAGTCGATATTTGATGAGCTGCCGTTCCCTGGCCAATTTCAGCAAGGAGTTTTGCATTCGTTACCCATAGTGAACGAAACCATTATAATACTCTACAGACGTTGGTTGCAAGTTTGAACTGATGCGATAAATCATGTCCGTTTCTTCTGTAATGTCTGTTTCACGTTACCTTCTGACTGCGCCCCACTACAGCAGGCCCGTTAAAGATGCTGCGGACTGTGTTGGGGAAATACATCATGTTTGGAAATTTGTGAATGTACACATCATTCTATCGTTCTATAAAACTATACTTAGGCTGTATACTTTAACTGCGCTTTGCTTCCACACGTGTGAAAATAATTTCAAAAATCATCTCATCGACAAGGAATTTACTTCTTCCTGTAAATTATTTTGGTTTCCAGTTCCATTCTTGAAACCAAACTTTTACGAAATGTTGACCAAATCGTGATTTTGTAACAGTGATGGACGTGAAACACAGTGTATTATCTGTGAACCGATTGCCGGGAAGCTCGAAGTTTCTGCCACATAGAAGTAAGTCGAAGGATATTATAACTGGGCATTTCGGCTTGGCTGCTAAGCTATGACTTTCGTTGCTAAGTAGTTCACAGATGTGAGTATGGAATTACGTTAAATTTGTCCTACTGGATTAGACTTTCCTGTAGATACGTATTTTTTTCTTGATGCGAAAACATTTATGTCAAATATATCTCAAACCCAACTCTACCCCTTTAAACAGTCACTTCAGTACACATAGTTCCACACAATCGTGCGGCTCGTGTGGAGTTTGTAGACTACTGGACGCTTAGAGTGCTTGTTAACATTTGAATTTGCGGTGAACGGTTCTGGAAGAGTAATTGACTGACATTTCAGGTTCAGAAATTTACTAACAACACAGTAATGAAGACCTATTGGGAAATAGCTAGAATTAAAACCCAACCAGTCTATGAAGTGTGATACATGTACTATTTGTCATGCAGTAAACATTACTGAATTATCAACAGGCAAAAGTCAAAGAATACACCTTTATTCCATCAAACTCATTGTGATGCCCAAGTTGTTTGGAGGCTCGATTTGACGTTCTGAATTTTTAATCTCAGATTCACCCACTAAGATAGTCTCCGATAGGCTGCTCCAGTCTGGCACGTTCGGACATCGAAAGGGCGCTCTCTGTGTGTTAGATTATTTCTTTGTAGCTGTGACTGTGATGAGTTTCCTGTGAGGTTTTTTTTTCAGGAAAGGCAAAGCACATAATCTAACAAGTGGCGAAGCTGACGGATTGTCCCATAGGGCAAAATTGAATGATTTCTGGCATAACCGCAACGCTATGAAAATTGTGCTACTTTATGCAGCCTAGACAGATGCGAGAGGTAACGGAAGGACTTGGCTGATTTTGTAATCCCTCTCTGCTTCCATGAGATAAGAACAACACGTTTGGATAGTAAATTCACGTTGAGGTCACATCAGCGGATTGAAAACAATTGAATATACCGGCCAACTAAACGGGTTTGAACAGCGTAATAAGTAACCAACTACCGTATTTCCTTCCTCAGTTGCTGATGCACACTTCGAGGACAGGTTAATGTAAAGTGAGCCAATCGTTCTTAGATCATGCTAGTGAATAACTGTTCACCGGTTTAAGCCTCCAAGAAGATGTTCGGAGCAGCAAGGATAACGGTGATGCATTATTTTACGTCCGCTTATATTTACTGGAAACCGATTTTCCGCAACCCACCGAGGTAAGACGTTTAAATCATTACGCGGTTCCCTTGTCTATGTCCCGCTGCCCGCTGCAAGCCAGATATACGTATCAACAATGTGGGAAAATTGAATTGGACGAAATTACAGATAGGAATTCAACCAATGGCGGGTTGCTGCAGCCAATCAGCGCCGGCCACTTGTGGAAAATTGGAAGTCTGCTAAGCGACCAGTTGGAGTGACATCCCATCGCAGAATCTGGTTTTGTGATAAGTAGCACATCAGCGAGACGAACTGTTTACGTGTATCACGCGTTGAAACAAACAGGCTACCGCGTTTGGTTAACTGACAAAAAAACAAGGCTTCGGAACCAATAGGTTTTCTTCATTTCATCACCGCCTGTTGTTACCAAAATGACCTAAGGGAACTCAACAAAACTGGTGTCAATTTTGATGTCACAAGCATTGTCTGTTATTTTCATTCTGAAAGGGAACAATTTCAACAATCAGCTTATTGTTATATTAACAGGACACTGGTGATACGTTGGATTCTAAGTGAGTAGAATTGAAGATAGCGGCACACTGCAAGTCCAACTTTATCAATTGTTCGTAGATGATTGTAACAGTAAACTGATGATCTTTGAGATATTCGGTTAGCCATGCCTGAGGACCTTTATACACAGTATTGAATGGTATGTTCAGTTTGCATCTTTAAGACATTCTGAAAAAAATTAGTTTGATGAAACTGGCTTTCAAGACTCATCTTTTCTGGTCGGCTGGTAACTGGGTGATGTAAGTAAATTCTGTTTGAAATCCATTTTGATTGTCCAGAAACGGAGCCAACATTATCAAATGCCCACGTGAATGTCTACCATTTAAGATCTGTGTGAGCTTTCAAGTGATTATCCGTAATAGTTTGATCAGATTGAAAATAACCGGCTGCAAATTCATAAAACCACTGACATTCTCCCGGTGATCGGGTCACAGTACCCCAGAGGTTCTCTAGATGACCCATATATATTCACACGCCATGCAGTTGTCAACCGCAGACGCTGTGCTTACCCCTGTGTTGTTGTGACCTTACCAGATTGATAAATACTTAACGGAGTACACGGGGGTCATCCTGGTCTATCCCGGATGCATTTGGTGAGAGTGCATCACTTCAATTTCTGTCATTGTGTGAGATGCAACCTCCGACTATTATGAAATTTGTGAGACCGGTTTTGATGAAGCACATTTATACACCCTTTGCCAGGTAGTGTGCTGTTAGTCGTTTCTTGACAAATCTCTGTCCAAATGTAAACAACAACTTTTCGTTTACTCTAAGCGGAATAAACACGAAATGCTTCCGTTAGTGTCCAGTGCAGCCGCAGATTTTTCAGAAGTGTAATCGATGCCTGTGATGGATATCTTCAGACGATCCACGTAAAGTGCAATATGAAACCAACCATGGTTGAATTGTTGGAAACGGGGTAATTTAACTCCTTTTATTAAAGTAAAAATTTCAGTGTCCTTTAAACTAGACAAGAACTTCTACCTCCTGACAATGTGTACACTAGAGCGTAGAAACGAAACTCATTTTGAATGGTCCAAATGCATAAAGGTGGTATCGATATAATCTTTAACAGAACACGGTGACTGACGAGTACTAGCAGTTTGAGGCATACAAAGAACTAAGGGAAATAAGTTAGTTTTTTTGACGACAAGCAAAATTACCGTGTACTGAATGAGGTTGAACTTGAAATTAACTAGCAGGTTCGATGAGATTAGAAATTTCGACCTGTCTCCGAAGTCTTAAACGCGGGATTAACGACTGGAGTTAACAGGACAGTTACCATTTCTTGAGATATCTGCACCAAATTTAGTAGGAATGAAGTTGAACAGTTTGGGCGTCGTGTTTAACATGTTATTGATAAACAGATTGTGAATAACACAACGTTACGAGCAAGTTGTAATACTCTAAGTTTCAACCACCTCGGGTGGCCTTCCTCAGGAGTGTTGTAATCGTAGAGTATTACAACTTGCTCGTAAAGTTGGGTTATTCCCAATCTGTTTATCACTTACTGTCTCTGACAGAGATCGAACAACTTGACCACTACTCACAACAGGAAACGGTTGAACGCTCGGTTATGACAATTCAAACACGTCTTGTGTGAGACCGATAACGCAGTGATCAAAGCGGTTGTGTCAAGGAACTGTGGTCACCGTCCTAATCCCGGTCGTAACAAGGATGTACTACTCTAATGAGAGGAAGATTGGGGTCCACTGCTTCTCCTGAAAAGAATCTGGCTGAAAAATCTATTTGAATTGGAATGCTTTGATGAGATGAGGGATTTTTAACTTGAAACACACAATATACCAACTGCAAGTTGACATGGCACACGCGAATATAAATGTAGGCTTCTGGCAAAGCAGTACCCCAATACACAAGTCCCATATTACAGTAATGTTGATTCATAATCACCGAACACACAGGCAAGATTATCACGTTTTCCATAGCATTGAAATGAATTTGGTCAAGAATCTTTGGAACGTGCTCGCTTGACATATCAGTCAGAATTTTTTTACACCAGAGTTGAAGATATCCCGGAGCCAGTTTGAGGTACTCCGAACCATACCCACTTTGATTCACCTGTGAAGACCCTGTCTAGGGAAGTTAGGTTGTCGCCTGCCGGAAAGATCTTGCTCCCCTGTTTTGGTAATTTCTGTGCTGTTATCCACGAAAGCATTGGGAGTAACGATCATTCAATTATCTTCAATGCTGTAGCGTTTGATTAATTCAAGTAATGAGACTGACGATTACATTGAAACATACTGTAAGGACATAATCTCTGGCATATCACTTGGCCTTAATGTTTTGGTAAGGAGCGTTTGAATAGTCCTCACTTCATTTCCATCCATACTACGTAAGAATACTCCGTGAACAGTTTTATGGGTGCTACCAGAAAGATGATGCGTATCATGTGCCCATTAATATGTCACCATGTCCAAACTCCTCAGTTGGAACCAATCTTAGTTCGTCGTTGCGAACTCCGCTTAACGCAGATTGTTAACGATTCACACTTCACCTAAGCACTTCTTCTCTGATGGGCTTTCCGGGGGCACCTCTATAATACAAGCACTAAACTCGAATATCAGTTTTATTAACATTCATAAGTAACTTTAGGTACGATCATGATTTGACTGTTGGCTTAGCTTCTGTTGAAGGTCTCGTGTTGACCAGTGCACCACTGGTTTCGTCTTGGGTACGGCTGAGCTACTTTAGCCTTTTCATATATTCCTTCTGATTACCTGTCAATAGTTAAGTATTCAAGATTGCCTCGCGCTGGGAATCACGCGATATTATACCATCTGTTGATAAACTACACAAAATGCGTGCCCTGTGGCTACTAAGAATTTCGAAAAGCATATACTCAAATTTTTGGAACGCGTGTATTAGATGATCTTTGCAAACTTTGCAAGGCAAGATTAACTTTTTATGAAACATTCAGGTCTTCACCTTACAAACGTTATCGCAACAACTGTAATTACTACCCATTATTTGTCGTGATCAATCCTGGCGGGTTTCAGTTGGATGCGGTAATAAATGAAATTGTTTAAATGCGGTGGTGCACTTTCGCTTGATTTGAAGAGTACAGGGTAGTTTGGTACGAAATCCTAACCATCATTTTTGCTTTTCAGATCAGAAGGCAAAGAACGATTAGCTAACAAAGCAGTCTGGCATAGTTTTGATAAGTGACATCAAGACTGGAAAAAAGTTACACTCTGACACCTTCCTCTATTCATTAGGTTCTTTGAAGAGTATTAGATCAGTCAAGCTGAAACCGTTGATATCTGGTGCATTTTTGCTCATAGCCTATCACGGACTCTGATTGCTATACTGTCGAATTATCTTCATAAATACATTCTATTGTCAGAAAATGCACACTGTGAATTTTCTGATTCAAAACGCTTGATAAAAGCTGTCCGAGAGGGTCAAAACGGCGCGAAACCGATAACTCTTTTGGTTTTAACTTGCTGTGGCTTAACTAATGGTTTATTTAAAACATTCTGTTACATTAAGACTACTGACTGTTAACTGTAGTCTGGCGCTGCAGTCTTCAAGTACGTAAGGCTGTGAGTTGTTTAAACGCAGGTTCAACTGTCGAGACAATTTAAAGTTCCCAGTTCAGTGTCACATGTTGGTGCTACCGACGAATTTGTATGTTTGAAGGGTATACCTTGGCCGCAACTTCTGTCTTTTAAAACGAATTCGTAGTGTCCTTTACAAAAAACCCGTATTCAGTCCTGTCAAATGCGGTGTGTTTAGTATTGTTTGCTGGGATCTGTACGTAATCTGAAGTAAATACAATCACTACGCAGTTGCTGTAGTAACGTATGGTGCACATTATTAACTTGAACTAGCGTTTTACCATAAGAGATGTTTCAGTATTTAATTAAAATGTTATCGTAGAATGCACCTTGTTAGGACACATTAAGGCTGGCAGAAATCATCACCCTTTCCGTTTGTTCCATTAAGTTTCATTTCGTATTGTTGATTAAAGTAGTACTACAAATAATCTTTTGTGAAACTACACGGAATCCAGATCTCAGTTCACATCCAGAATTGTTAGTCCCATTGTCTCACATTCCTTGAATATCTGAGAATCTGACAACCAAGTTATGAAGATGAACTGACAGTAACTCATATTAGCATCAAGGTTGTGGGTAGAATTTACCGAAGGCGACAAATTCAGTTATATTGTAACGAAAAGACGTTCAGTAAAACACAAAATTTGTTGTCAAGCACAACCCAAGTTTCCGTCTACACGTCCTGTGCACTTCGGTCGAGGTTGTGTGTTTGACCGGTGCCTTCTGTCGGGGGTTTCTCCGCTATGGACTCTTGGACTTACCTCCTCGCCACGTTGAGACACTCCACCGGCAGTCGGAATACTCGCACCTCCGGTTGGGTAATCCACCGCAATTTTACGGTATTAATTTCAAGATAAACTGGACGTGTTTCGGCAAATAGTTTAGAAATTATTGTACTGTCTTTACCACTAACTGTTGTATGGTGATTACTGAGTTCAGTTTGTTAGGATAACCAAGTTCAAATCTATGTTCAGACGGTGGTATGTGCATTGCGCGTTAACCTATTTCAACTTGCCCGGTGACAGGGTAGAAAGAAATGCTAAAGTTCCAGGCCCGCCGGTCATGGCAGAAGCGGAGGGCCGCACATGTGGCCTGATAATTCGGTTCGGTTGAACCGCGTTTGCGAACTGCCTCGGCCACCTTCTAAGAGAATGATATGAGCGATCATAAAGCAGAGGTTAAGTGAATGAGTGATGGTGACAACCCTGTTGTTGGCAGCAAACATTATCGGTTTTAATAGGATATGTTGTGAACAGTGCGCTTAAGCAACATTGCTTTTTTCAGACATCGATCGGCAGCAATGAAAATGAACCGACAAATGATGTGTATGGTCGTCTGAGCATGCCTACCAGTCACTCGAGATTTTCTTGCAGATTCCAAGCCAAACCAGATTTAATAACGTGACTCACTGGACACGTCCACCGAGCATTGCAAACTGATTGTCAATGTCACCATTGTTTTGCGCACGGCTAGTTCCTTCGGGGATCATTTTAAAAGCTTGTAGTTAATATCACCTCGTTTTCCCGAACATGGCTGGCAGAGGCAGTTGGTGAACATGGATCATGTGAACAACCGTCAGTGTGTGCCTGATTCGAAGATCAGATGCTTTGGTTCATTCTTCTACACTCCCACCTCAGTTCTGAAAATTGGATCCATTAGGTACACCCTGTGTGATTGACCTCCAATCGGTGAACACAGCTATTGTGCTGCATTTTGAAATGGTCCAGCTTAAAATCTTAGAAAAATTTGCCACTAGATGTTATTTAACCGAACGAGAAGTTTGTTCCGCCGGTCGTTTTTACTCCAATTACTATCAGGCGATATTAACTTGTCAGGCCACACAAATGTTAGTTTAGTTTCGCATGTATACGGCTTGAAACAGTGTCGTTCTATCAATAACACCTTCAGTCAACTGAAGTGATACTGTTTCCAGGAGTCAGATGAAATTCTACAGAATGTTTTCCCACGGAACCCAAATAATGGACACATGTTTGACCGTTCGGTTTCATTGTCTTTTATGTGTCAGTCACAGTTCATTGCATAATCGTTTTTATTAGAGTTGCTAACACAGATAAACCTACTTTCAGGACTTTGAACACACCATGTGTTAGGTGAATTCTCGCGAAATTCAAAAGGGTGATAGTCAAATTACGCAAAGTCACTTGATCTTCTGTTTATCATTGGTTTGAAAGTTGTTATCGGTAGCTAATAGGCGGAAGTTGCACGATTTGTGAGGTGGCTAGCTCTTTAGAAAGTTCAGCTCAGTTTACTAACGTCCAAGGGAGAAATTGAGGTGAACGTAGAAGTCACTATATTTTGAGTCTATGAACACCTAGAAGTTAGAGGCGTTTTGCTTTAGAAAATGAAAACATGATATCTAACTGGATGGAGTCATTCACATTGGACTCTAAGCCCTGTGAGATAATATAGAGAAGTAAGCAGTGACTGTTTACAACATTCGATCATAGACTGACACCGGACAGTTATTAATGATTCGCTTACAACCCACCATAGTCACAGCCGGCAGTCTAGATAGAAAGAAGATTCATGAAACAAGGTCATCAACCCCTGTAACTTTCCGCGACCACATGAATAAAGTCTGATCTGTTAATCTGTCACTTGCTTGCACGTTGTGGGTTGAAGTCTCCGACAAGTTTAATATCGAAACGGCTGTCTGACCCTTTATTGAAGATCACCGGAAGCAATTAATTACGAAAAGGAGGTTCGTAAAAAAAACTGCTTGCGGCAAGTACCAGGGTAAACGTGGTAGTATAGAGTGGCTAATCTTATCTAGACTCAGACGTTATCGACCACGAGGAGACATCACATTGGTTAGATTGTCAGCCAGCAACGTAACAAATATTGGTTCTAAACAACGGAATAGCTAGGATCTTGATGAGTGTATGTTGTGCGTGTTGAAAAGAATACACATTCGGTGAAGTGGCAGTTGTATACAAAATATAGAGTTGTTTGTACTTATCATCACTCATAGTATACGTGTGAATAACAGAATATTACCACTGGGTTGTCTTGCTATGTCTGCCTCAGACCAAAAGAGTGGTAGGGACTTCAACAAGAAAAAGACAAATCACAATCGATAGGAGCGGGCGTATCGCATGATATGCTAACAGGAAAGGCTATAAACCATACATTTAGCGTGGTGATCGTTGCGCAACTGTTGTGTTGTTACAATGTGGGACGGTTTGGGTTACGGTTGGGCTTCAATGATCAGTTCACAACCAGTCTGAATGACGCCGACCGGTCCTTTTACGCAAGTAGCTACGGGTTTTTCCCTGAAATGTTGGCCTTATTTGGTTGCCATTGTATAAGGAGTAACCCACGGCCATCTAAGAATAGTCATTGACCAATGCTTCCAGCACGGTATCACTGTAATTGACCACTTATCGTGTTAGGAATTGTAAGACGAGAATCCGTTCACTGTTTTTATTCTGTCCTCCGAGCTGATGCTCTGAATAACGAACGTTAAGCACAACTAATTGGTGCGTCCGCGTGAAGTGTGAGCACACTGGTACCTACGTTTCTCGCACTGGACTAGCCTGTTTGGCCTGAGCACTGGGGACAAGAGTTGGTTGAAGATTAGGACAGTCTGGGCAGCTAAACTGTTTACACGATGGCGTGGGTGGTAAGTTTAAGAAAGATGACGAAACCTTCAACATTGAAATAGTCATTAGCAGAAATACGGGGAAATGGCTTATATGGTTACAACTTATTAAAAATTGGTAGTTGCAAACGGGAATAAAATCCATTCGAAAACCTGCACACGTGACATAAAAACACAAAAGAATACACAAACACTGATCCTAGAATTGTAACTTGTTTTTCAGGGGTAGTCTCAAAATCAGCAGACAACTATTTAGCTATTTTGCTAGAAGCCTGTCATTAAACCAGAACTGTACAAACGTTTGTTTCATTTCAGCACAGGGGACCAAAAAATGTGGGCTGTCTTAAACCAGCTCTCAAGTGATTAAATGTTGCGACTAACAAGTTTTCAGCAAGGTATTTTCTGTCACTCATTATTTTTTGCATACAGTGCGTCATCTGAAACGAATTTCCGTTCACCAACTTTCAGCTGTCGTTTTTGGCGGAAATTACAAAGCTGTAAAAAATAGTATATTCAATGGACTTCTGTGATCTAAAGTATGCAGATCTTCTGGTTGTCCCTCCACTCTGTGTTTCATTACGCGCAAGTTGGTGCAAGTTTGCTGGCTTAATAGGGTTTCAACTGAGGCGGTTTAATATTGTATTAAAAAGACCCGTATTACAGAAACTTGTCATATGGGCATTGCACCTGATTTAAGTAATTCATTGGCGGTGCGGTAAACCACCTCATTATAGCGTCATCTGGCAGCAATCATTAGACTGCTTTCGCCAACTTATTATGCGAATCCTCCCTAGCTTTACCTCGCAGAAACTAATGCAATCAGTCCTGAAGACAAAACGACGCCTTCGCGTCAATACACTGCATGTTCAGGTAAAATACACGTGCAGACTGCAACACCATGTATGAAGTGTATACAACAGAGTAGTTAAGCTGTAGACACAATGTAGATGACAAGAAGTATACTTTACGTTCCTACTGTGAAGGTAATTCTTCAATCCTCAGCAGTTTCGCCTAATAAGAAAGGTGTATACGCAGATCATTGAAAAAGATTGCGTTAAGATGATCGGAACGGAATTGACAGAATTTGCCTTGACTCGAAACCAGTCGATATCTCCACACAAACTGTCAAAGCGTTTTAGTACCTCTATGTCGTTCCTGGCGAAAAGTACAAAGAAACAATTTCTATTTCTTTCCCATGTAAGCCCTAACTGCATGCGTCTGAAAGTATTTGTACGCTCTACAGATTGAAATGTAAACTCTGATGGCAATCTCGGTAAAATCACGGGTCTACCCTTGAATTCCGAAAAGAAGTGAGAGTTTTTAACAGCGGTCTACTCCGAATATTCCACTCACTTGATCCAGAACATAACATAACTCAAAATAATTGCGTGTATAATGAAACAGACATGTGAACTACGGGTCTAATGGCATGTATGTAATGAACAGTGCTCATAAAAAACACTTATGTTTGACACGTGACGTTTGGTCGTCGTATGTATAATAATGTGCGACGGAAATTTATTCGATTCATTGCTTATCCAAATCCAGACAAAGTAGACAGTCTGTTAGCGGAATAACCCACCATCGCTTTAGGGTACAGCATACGGGCTAGATGAACAGTTTTGTTACTCAACAACTTCTGTACTGGACCATTCGGCTTCCAACCTGTGAAGTTGCATTAGCCATTCCTATCACCCACTGACGGACTCCGATTTATCTGATACTGATGGTAAAGTGTAAATCCGTATCCTTGTCCCATGGTTAACAACTGCTAGCTCCAATCGTTTCCAATTCTTCTCACTACAACTTACATGGTAGGTTAGAATTTGGGTACAATTTTTTGGGCTATTCGAATCCTCAAATTCCGAGTATTGTGTAGGCTTCAAGCAAATCACTGCCTCGAATTTTCCACATATATTGCGGTTCACCTCTCAATTGTGAGATTGTATGACATCTACAAGCAGAGTTTAGGAAAACTGTAACCCTCTTCAAATACGATACTCAAAGAAAGAAGTCTGCCTAACCAAATATGGTATTCTAAATAACTAAGCCAAATAACAATATCAATCAAACTTGGTCTTTACCACACGTGAATGAGTGAGACACCCGTAAGATTCCACAACCGGAATGGTTGTTGTTCTACTCCGCCTAGAGAGACGGAGCATGTCACAATCTTATACCAATATTGAGATTTTCTCTCTCTGTTCGAACAATGTTTGACCGCACATTAAAATGCTTGAAAGCAGTCTTTTTGAACAGACAGTTCAATGTCAATCCGCTTACAAAAATATGTCGAGTCCTCCCTCCTATACACAATTTGTGCAGGTCTTCAAAATACTGAAAGTATCATGTAATTCCTTCAAGGAATCACAAACTTGAAACCAAAAATGTTGTTTCTCAACATTTCTGTCTCATTGGAGAATCTATATCAAGCGGCAAACAACCACTAGCAGAGTGGAACCATAGCTCTGCTGGTTTTAACTCACAGTAGTCCTACAAAATAACGGAATGATAACGGGCAACCGCACAAAGAAAATAGTCTCTCCCATCCTTTCTGTTCACGTTTCGGTAGTAGTAAACTGTTCTAACTATTCCAAATCAGATGAAAACTGTCACGTTGTCAAAACATTCTCTTGCGAATTTCTGTTACTCACTTCACCCCTATGCAGAGCATAAACAGTTCTGAACCATACTGACTACTGTTCAAGACATATACCATCTGGATTTCTGCGCACGGAATTCACGCACATGAAACATTCCATCATCACATCTATACAAGTACATTACACTTTCTTACTTGATCTGCAAGGTGGTCCCAATGCGGAGATTATTAAGATGGCTCACTCTTTCCCTCTCCATCTGTCATGGTGACCGACAGAGTTCTTCGGTTAATCAATTCAGAATCTGATCGACAGCTTCATGTTACCATGACCGGCAGTTTTGTTCATTGGCTTTGAATCCGGCTTGTCCTCGTGAAAAACACCCGAATGCATCTAGTGTCCTCGGCACACCAGCCTTGGAACAAAGTCACAGCCATCAGTGCAATATGACCACAGCTATTGAAGAGTCTATTCACTTACACTCCAAAGCAATTAATATTCGGGAAATTACTAATGGTAAAAGTCGCGTTCACTAGCCACACAATGCAACTGTAGCAAACGCTTAATTATACTTGAATAGAGAAGACAGTAGGCTGATATTGCACGATTCATGTTCGGACAAATTTCACTGCATTTTTACGAGTACACACTACAGACCACTGGACAGGTCAGTACCTGCACTTTAAAAGCTTTTTCCCCCGATGCTACAAACAAAGTTTGGTACGCACTTTGTTTGATCGGGCCAGAAGTATTTTCACTGAATATACTGTTCAAGAAGAGATGGTCCTGTTGGAGAACACCTTACAACTAAACGGTTACCCTAAACCGTTTATTGCAAGATTTAAACATCCCGTTGACATGGGAATTCGACCCGACATAGTGTCCAAAAAGCCGGTATTTCTTCGTCTTCCGTTTAAGGGTGGTGATGTACGCCAACTTATTCACCGTTGCCTGGTTGGTTTTATCATGAGAACATAAAATGCAGTGGTCCAAATGATTCCGTTCAGAACATTCCGGATTCCGACACTGTGAAACAACCGGTACCTGAGTCAGCCAAATCCAACCTTATCTATGAATATCGATGTAGACGCGGAGCATCGTACATAGGCAGGACAGAGCGCGAGTTGCGAACCAGGGTCACGAAGCACATCCCGAAGTGGGTCAAGAAACAGATTATGCAAACGCGTCATTTCACAGCCGCGCATAGAAATAAGGAGTCTGCATCGTCTATTGCGCAACATATTCTAATGACGCAATGCCAATGTGATCTCACAACGACATTTCGCGTTATCCACTCAACGTCACACAGGCGAACACTGCGCTATGCCGAAGCAATTGTAATCCGAAAGTTCCAACCTGTGTTGTGTGTTCAGTTACAACTCTTTTTAGGGTTTTCGCTACCTTGGTAGTGACAACGATTGTGCCATCTGACAATTGGCTATCTGTGGGATCTCGTTCGCTTTCTCATACTGATATATAAGTGATCTGTAATATGCACTCGTAAACATAAAGCGAAATCTGTCCGGACACAAATCGTGCAACATCAGCCTACTGTCTTTTTTATTCAAGTTTTTTTACGGGAAAAGAATGCTTATTTATACTATCAAAACACTATTAAGTCCTGAACACTGCGTCCACTCCTGCAATGTTCTTGCATCTGTTGATAAAAGAGACTTTTCGGGTGTGTAAATTCTGCCGAAGACAAAGCCAGTCGTTTTCACATGTCTTCAGCAGTACAGGCTAGTCGTTCGAAAGCGACGCTGTATTCATGTTTCACCTTACTGACACGAGATATCTCCCTACAGTTGAATTGATTTTACGTAGTGTGATATGCAAACCAGAAGTAGTTACCGGTTTATCGTTACTTTGTGGGTCTGTGTGCACGTTTTTAATGGTTTCGTCGGATGGATCGAAACATTTTCACGATATTCGTGCAAATTTGCGTCATGACCCGAGGCTCAGAGGATAAAGGTGAACTGTTCATGCCAACATGAACATTTTACTAGAAATGGGCAACACAAGTAGCTCAGCGGAAACATTGCTTTGAATCGAAAGCTCCATTGTTGGTGGAAGAAACTACCTGGTCAGCCATTAGAAATTGGCTAGATCGATTAAAATGCGCTCTATTTCAAAAAACTAACGGGAGTTTTTCATCACGGAGTTATTTACTTCACTTGTGACAAAGATTGTCATGAGGAGCTTTCACGTTGGTGCACCGAGTAAATGAGGAAACTGGTTCGAGAAGATATTGTGACATTACGAGTAAAACGGTTGACTGCAACCGGCAAATTCGTCGGTGGATACAACCTGTCAAACCTTAGTAGGCCGTCGATCATTGGTTTTTAATAAGAGACCGTGATAGATGTACTATATAGATATATTATTCTTTCGAGTAAAATAATGCTCATGACAGTCTCGCTGATTTGTGGAGTCTGAAGCACTTCGAATTCCTACGGTGTTAAATGTAGACGACCAGATTTCGGTGAGGAAGAGAAAACAAAGCGAGGTTAATAACAAAACTTTTGTGAGAAAATTGAAAAGTTTTACCAAATAAGGTTCAGCCATTTGGTGGAGCTCCGGTTTTGTGCATGTGCAGTGTTGCAGGTCATATCCGCATGTGTGGTAAGAAGGTCCAGTCGTGGCCAGGCTGCGAACGACGTATTTCACAGTGTAGGCTGACGATAAGTAGTCGAATTGCGATCGATTAGGCTGTGGGTAACCAAGGCTATTGGGATGACTAGAACAGAGTAAGTGTCAGAAATCGCACACTGAGTGATCCGGTGCAGACGTTCAAGATCACACATAGGTGCATATAAATGCAGCTTCATTGTCATTCTCTCAACAGCGTAGCAACAAAGACCACGTGACAGATAAGCGAGATCGCGAGGTGGCATGCGAGCGAGGAAGGAGAGTTTAACCAACCACTTGAACAAGATCTAAATGGAACATTAGTCACAAGACTGACGCGAGCCAGTTTTGAGCCAATCCACTTAAATATCCACATAACCACAATTCCCGGAAGGTTGGCTGGACGTTTTATTTAAGCACCCTATTTGTTCTGGATCAACTACAACCGCAATGAGAACGACTGTAAGCGACTATAAAATACGGGATCCGTGACCTACTGAACAACTGATGGAAAAAACGACTACTCGCTAAGAACAGCTTATATAGCACTGTGATGTGTCTAGTTGTAACAAGAAGTCGTTCAATAATGCAAGGTCTTCATTGTCCAAGTTCACCTAGCTACAACAGGCACACGGTCAAGTTTACGAGCCGGACTCCCAGTCAATAAAACAGCAGGGGTTTCCACTCACACGCCATGTGCACATCTGCCTGGTTTATATGTATGGTTGATGCTTCCTGTCGTGAGTATTTTGCCTACCATTTCACGTCCCTTGGTTCGGTTCTTTAAGCGATGGTTCATCCACTCCCCCGTGTTATCTGCACTCCAGTTGCCGTGGGATTTTGGACCTACCTTACTGCCATGTTGAGATATTCAACTTAGTGTCGTAATATTGGCTCCCCGGATTCAATCATTTATCACGTTATGACATATCAGCTTGTTTCACACCCTTTGTAATAAGCATCTCTGAAATGTTCAAACTAGTATTTCGTTATGCATGTCATTAGTAACAACAGTGAACAATGCTTACGAATGTTGTACGTCTTACTCGAGGTAGTTCGACTGGTTAGACATAGAGGAAGTGATAGTTCGTGGGAGTAAAAATTTTACTATCAAAAAGACGTTGCTTAACTTCGCTATTCGATTGTTCAAACGCAAGCGTCACAATTTTGCTGATGCTAACTAACCTCCAACGTTACCGCCATTCCACGTCTTTTATATTCGGTGCCCTGAGACCACCTGACCCCATCTATACGAGTAATATCTTTTCTCGTATTGTCGCATAAACTTATGCACTGTTCATAACCAACTTAAACCTCATGAGAGAAAACATAAAAACAGCCAATTTGGACGAAAATGTGCATGCGAAGACAAATCAGTGGAGTGATCCTCTGCATCATTTGAATCACTGGAATCACTGGAACCACCTATTAAGCTGTTTACAACGTTTCGCTAAATTGGCTTATCCAAAAACTCGGTTAGGTATTGGAATAACTAACATAAAATAAACCGGAAGTGGGAAGGAGTTAGTAGAAAATGGTACAGCATCACAAGCTTTGAAAGTAACTTTTGAAAGAATACAGTTTACAGTTTCACTCTTCTCGACTATCTATCAGTCCTTGCATTTTATACGCAATAGTTCAGTTCAACACTACTCTTCATCGTACCGTAACACACTGGTTGGTTCACATTTGATAATCGATCCGTCACCATTTATACTAACAAAATCGTTCTGACACTTTTTAGCCTGTATCGAGCACAGAATTTAACATTGTCAATAACAAATCTATGTGCTCCTCAGTTATCACCCACTTGTTTGCGGTATGTTAGTATAGGAAACAGGAAATCAGTCGTGAAAGCTCACTGATAATTCATACGTTATTCTACCGATTCCGATCATATCATCAACCAGTTCATTTCTTGGATGTTTAACGGATATTTCTGGGGGCGGGTGAACGGAACAACTGTGGAAATCACAGTGAGACCTCCAGCAGCCGATGTATTATTAAGTAAACGTGAAAACTGCAAGACGGAAAATTCACTTGAGAGTCTGTATTTGTAGTGTGCTCACGCAGATGATACTTTTGCGATAGCTAGTGCACAAATGGTGTTCTGCATATTTTACGTCCTATGCATCCTTAAAAAAATATATAACAGAAAATGAAAACTCGTATCCTTCCTCAAATGTTGACTTAATCAAACGACTAGATGGCCTACTCAGCTAAACTGTCTGCGGAAAGGCTAGATAGATAGGATGGTCTAATAAATTTAGTAACTTACATGGTGCCTATTAAATCCTTCTACATTAAATTGCCCACCAGAGGTTCCCACAAATCACCAGTATCCTGAGATTGGCTGCCCAACCAGAGAGCCATGATTGTAAAAGAAGGCACATCGTACCACCAGGTGGCTACAGTGAGGAACTATCGTGCTTCCACTCGAATGCCACTCAAAGACTGTTTGACAGCTGACTTTCTCACTTACACCATCCACAGAACAAATTAAGATCGCAGATCGTAATCCGGCTCAAAGTACCTCTTGGTCGATGCAAAGTAAAGGGGAGGCACAGGGGTAGGTTGAAGGACTAACTGTTATCTAGACCCAATCAAGATCGATGGTTATCAGTACACTTGTTTGCAAATTTTTGGTAAGTTTTACAATTCAATGAAGGATATAATACTTCTGGCTTATTCGGTCGAACGTAACTGCTGGTAGTAGAAAAATATTGTTAGTAGCTTTATGTAGCCAACTGTCATAAATTTTTACAAATTTGGCGACTAGGTTGAATCTGATGGACATCTCGTTTCTATTACACCTACTAGTTGAAGAATCTCTCTCTAATTTGTCAACATGGCTGATGGAAGTAAAAAAGGGAACATTTTCCTCAGTGATACCGTTATTTGTGATGGTAATTTCTTATCCTGTTCTTAGTTGTAAACATGGATTGTAGTTAAGGTTAGTCTCACTTCGACTATTCACTGCTCTCTCTCTCTCTCTTTGGCTGTGAGCGAAACCTTCGGCAAGTTTATGAACGTCATAGGTTTTACAACACTCCGGTCGAATGCTCAAATCTATCAAGCTAGTAAGGGACGAGATAACACGAGGTTTTTGCTAGTTGGCAGTCTGAGAATAGTGCAAACCGATGGGGTAGGTATGACCTTGGTGTTCGTTTCAACAGAAAAACTACTAGATTCAAATCCTTCGAACACAGTTGCTTTACAACATGCTTCACACTTTTGTGTTACGTAAGTTCGTGTGAAAACCCACTCGTTTGAATGAAGAAGGTCATCATAGGTTTCTTTGAAGTGTTATATCATATTACGTCCAAGCGGTAACTACTCTTTTGTACCGAAGTCATATTGTTTTACTCACTCTGATCGTTTCAGTCGTTTGCCACTGAGATTTATCTGTTTTTCAATTTCTTCACACAGTGGATATGACAGTCGAAGATTTTGTCAACAACCTTGAAGTTAACGTTCTTTTGGACGCATTCGACGAAGTCGTTTGAGAATTCCTAATGTCCGATCAAATGTTTCCTCCCTAAACGCAGTTAGGAAGGCCTGTCGATTGCGAGAAAGCACCACATATACCATGGAAGCAATAATGGGGGTGTGTTTGATTTGTGAGGTCTGGGTTAAACACGGACTGTGCACCTTCGTTGCAACGGAAGGTCTGATGTGCTGTAAACGACCGTAAACGAGTTCTACAAGTAGACAGCTATGAACGTGGGCTTTAATTAGGTGGTTATTGGTTTTGAAGAACTCGCTACTGCCTATATCACCAAAGCAAGGCTGCAGATGTAGTGTTGTGAATCCAGAAGGCGAATGACACAGAGGTTGTTTTATTGGAGAAACCAATACACTACTTAAGCGTCTCAACGAGACTTAGAACAAAAACACTCATTTGCACACCACAGTCTTCTGAGCATGCTTCAGTCGTTTTAGACACCATGTCTCAATTCCGTCATGTGACGAAAGCCATTTTATGTCATTCTGCTTTCTAACGATCTTTCCCTTATCCCTCACGTATTTATCCCGCGATCATTTCGAACCATGCTGCTACTGAATAGTGGTGTGAGTAGTATGGTGCGACCGTCCATCCTCACTACAGTAGGAACATGTGACGCAGTTACTCGTTACTCTTTGGAACGACGCCGGTATTCATATCATGGATATCCTTCCTCCATGAAGTTTCATGGAGGAAGGATATCGTCAAATTGCCAGTGGATTTTATGCGACCAGGTGGTATATCTAAACGGGCATTGCTAATTAGTTTGCCACTGATCAAATGGGAAACAGAATTCTCAGTCAAGAGACACCCCGACTGTATTATCGGTGCGTACTTGCCTGAAAGCAGCGATATTGGATTCCAGTGTAAAGTGCTTGGAACTTCCAGCCGAAGCAGTTGATCCCGTGATCCTTTTGGTGAAATTCACATGAGAGAGTGGGGCAGGTTGGTAACAAAGTCCAAATTTATAGTCTGCGAGCTCCTGGCGTGATTTCTTAGTTTGAGTGGCACAGCGCTAACCGCTTTTGAAAATGCTGCCTCTGCCATTGCTCCGAATCCAGCTGAGCAGCCAATTTTTCACAACTGGTTCCATTCTGAATTGACACGTAACTTACAGGCCAAGCATCCTTTACTTGTATGCAGCCAATAGGGGAACCCCCAAAGAAGATCAGTGATGGCATTGCCGTTAAGTGATGTTTCAAGTGCATTCTTGATACATACATGTGAGAAATCAACCATAGTGTACGGACAGCGCGGCCAGTGTAATCATTTAAACAGGCAGAAACCGTTGCCGAACACCCACATCTGACCCATTTGTTCTGCAAACCGAACTAGTCTTGTTGTAAGCTGTGGTTGGGTGCGCATTTTTCCACCCAGTTTTCCGTCCATTCACAGGATTTTGTTAACACTTGCTTCTGCTGACCTCACCAGTCAATAACACTTTGACTGTCGCGCAGTTCGTTTGACATTGTCTTAGCCGTTCAACACAGAATTTGATACGTACACCCATTTCCAGCTAATCTCTACGTGTGACCTCTAAATTTGTCATATTCGAGAAAAAAGTCGTGAGTAACCCAGTATTGGATAATCTATCACCGAACGAAATATCCCATATTTAGTTCACAATTCTACAGAGGACTGTTGTTAACTATGAAGTCATCCGAAAAGCAAGTCTTGTTTATTGTGGTGCTATGGATACCGGGGTTTGATAGCCGAACAATATTAGTTACCTCGTGTGTACAATGTGTGTAAGATAGTTTCGGTGAGAATGATTACAATCAAAATGACGGTATCATAATGAAGACATCCTCGAGGCTGTTGACTGCATGAAGTTTTACTGTTAAAATGGAACGCAGACGATTAGAGCCATCCGTTGTGTTGGTACATGCATGTTAATCTATTTTTCAGATTTGACTCTGATGACCGACCAAGAGTAACACGAAGGACTAAAATGCGTAACCACATGGGATTTTCGTATGTATCCTTGCATCACCACACTGACAGTTCAGTCAGTGGGATTCATGTAAAGTTCCTAAGTAATGACCAGGTTCAAATGGTTATTGAAAGAATCATGGTGTACAGTGACGAGAGAAAACACTCTTGCCAATTAGTTAACAAAATCCGAGTACATTGGCTTATCTCTCAGTGGTGATATACGAGATGAGGCCATCACTAGATGCAGACAACACTTATTTTGCCGAGATATATTCTACCGCCAAAACACTCCAGTCATATGTGTACTTTTAGTGACATACCAAGTGTTTGTTTCCGCGACCTCTTTTCGCGTCTGTTCCTTTATATGCCCCCACAGGACGAGTTAAGTAGATGGACGCTTTCCTGAACACTCCTGAAACAAAGCCAAGCCTGGCTCATTGGTGGATTAGTGAGGTCAAACGACAGCTGTTAGTTTCGTACAGTCCTGCTGATGTGTGTAAGTTTTATCACCCAACCTAGTGGGTTAGTCACATAGCGGTGGGCAGTAATTCGACACATTCTGGTCACAGTTGGAAGTCAGGTGAATATTCTTGTCCTGTGTGCCCGGAAATATATCATTCACACTTTGGAACTGCCATGGTCAAAAGACGGCCAAGAGACATTGTTCACAGGTGTCCTCCATGTCACTCAATCCCTTACCATTTTGTCGTCTTTTTTAATCTTTTTGTGATATTTTTCGCCTTATCAATCTACTAACTTTCCGCTTCCAACTTTCTGATCGCTCTTTAAAACTGCGATAACAATTTGTTGGACTTAGCGTGATAATGGGTCAAGAAGGACGAAATTTTCACGAAGTTTTTCTGGATTTTTACATTAATCTCCCGGTTAGTTTGCTTTTAGTTGGGGTAATGCAATGGTTATTGTAATTATCACGACAGATATGGATTACTGATGACCAGTGAGCGAGTTCGGTTTACACAAGGATTGAACATCATCTACAGCAGATCGATGCTCTCGTATTCCCACAGACTTTCCAGTCAACCCCTTTCGAAAAGAAGCACCAGAATCGAGTTTCGCTCTGGTTAGATCTCGTCAGTGGTGAATAGCTATGTCATGCCCGGGACTAGAACCCCGGTCAAACATTCTTGAGGCAACCTTGTTGACCAATGTACCACTGCCCCCACGCTGTGCACGACTGAATCATCATATGTGAACGCTCAGCCACATTCAGTCATCGACCGGAATTAGCAGAAAACTTACTGAGTCTTCTCTCGAGGTGATCGTGCAAACAGATCATTACTCAAAACCAAATGTGGTTGAGCGTTCACATATGATGATTCAGTCGTGCACAGCGTGGGGGCAGTGGTACATTGGTCAACAAGGTTGCCTCAAGAATGTTTGGCCGGGGTTCTAGTCCCGGGCATGACATAGCTATTCACCACTGACGAGATCTAACCAGAGCGAAACTCGATTCTGGTGCTTCTTTTCGAAAGGGGTTGACTGGAAAGTCTGTGGGAGTACGGCAGCTGTGATCACTTGTACATGACATTCAATTTTTGTATGGTTTTTTTAATAACTTTTGTATAGTGTTTCACGATAGTTTTGCGGTGATCAATTTTTATGTTACTTTGACACTGTCTACCACTCTATAACATCAGAAAATTGGTAGGTATTTATGTTCTACTCAGCGGATCAGCTTATCTGACGATTGAGCTGATCGGCGAAATAATCATTTCCCGCCGAACCGCTGGACTTGGTTCATGCTCAAAAGCATCACTGGTCAGTTGTGTCTTATTTCCTATGTAAATCAGTCACACATCCGGATACCTGGCTGAAGGGGTTATAGAGCACGACCCCACTCGGACCAAATCCTGCTTCAAAAACTCATCCACTAGTGCATTAGTCTCACGTTCTGTGTTAGTTATTTGCGGAAACATTCCCAAAGTTCCATTCGATCAACCAGAGGTAGAGAGTTAGCAGATATTTGTAAACGGTCAGGCCCCTCCTCACCGTATAAGGCACATCGGTGCTCTCCTCGTGACAATAGTTCGTCCTGGTCCTGCCAACTACCGTACTTCAAACAAGTTGCACTTATCTTCAATTCACACTTCTGAGCAGCTTATCCGGATCAGGGACAGCAGTCAGTGGTTTATGAACATCGTGAAGATGAAAAGAACATCGCACAGAAAGTATTTCGAAAACAGGAATATATCTTGAATCCAATAACACGGACTTGGAAAAAGCCAATAGTTTTGGTGGGCAGCAAGATATTTTACATAAATTTCTCCACTTCACAATGTTACAAGTGACAGCCATCTTGCAGCAGCCACAGCCACATGGATTGTCCGGTCCGTAGTTGTCAGCCTAAGTCATCTTGAAAATGTGCGATTGGATTAGCTGCACTACTAACGACTCCTTCAAAACACACATTACCGATCGATAACTGGTGTAATTTATGTCCACCCTGCAGCTTAGTTAGCACTTCAAAGTATACACTTACGTGAGAGTATTATTTCGTCTACTCTCACCAGTCGTAAACGTAAAACATGCAGGTTAGATAGGACGAACAAACAAAGATAGACAGGACATGGATGTGCATACAATCCCATCAAGTATCACAACACAGTCACCATAGTTACCCGGTGAGTCATTTAAATCACATTTCCACGCAACGTCAACGGAAGAGTGAAGATCAACACAATGTCCTCGAAAAAGAGTAACTTCGGAGTCTGAGTGTGTAACAGCAGTTTGACTAAACTAAATGAAATAACGTTGTTACCTGCCGTCATCAGGTGTCTGGCTATCGATGACGTGGGATTCCAAACAACGCGTTCACCGGTTAGAAGTTGTTGTGTCATCGACTATCTCAACCAATTTGAGACGCGTTCTACCGCTCACTGAGATGACTGTCAAGCAGCTCTCCTTATCTCAACGTCAATGCGACTGCAATTTAATTGGCAACAACATGACCCACAAAATAGTTGGACACACTGTGTTCGGGATTATGTGGAGCTGGTCCTGGGCAACAGCATACACACGGGAAAAGGCAGACTTCAACTGGCCAGTGATGTCATTTGCCAGACGATTTCTTGTGAACTCCAAAAATTAAAGCACACCTTCTTTTGAATCATTTGAACTGACTCTTCGCGCCTGCACATCAGGTTGTGCGTTTTCGCAAATGTTACCAGATATATCTGCTTGTCAGAAGCACTTCTCGTTGCATCACCTGTCGCATGTACAGTTTATCAAGCATACGAATATGCCTGATTTCATGAAATGGGAACAGAATCAAACCACGCTTGTATGCTATCGGGCCTGGACTGGAACACCACAAACATTGTCCCCCTCATTTTGCTTCACAATCAGCAAACTGTTGAATCGTCCCACCCTCATGTCTAGTGCGAATCAGATGTGAAATGCCAAACTACCATATGCATATGTTTCCTGAGACGAGGATAATTTCGGGTGAATTGCGTTCGGTTAGTGAAAGTCAAGTGAGAATGCGCACTATGGTTAAACATCGAAGCATCGTCACCACGCCGTTTGTACAATATGTTTCTGTCAACGTTATGTGAGACTATTTGTGCAGTCATCTGTTGGGAATATGTCAGCTCGTGTCGGACCTCGTGTTCTAAGTGTGGGCACGTGAGCTATCTGGGTGTAACTAATACCTTCAATACTAGCCCTCGTGTTTTCTCTACACGGCTGAATTATACCCTCTATTTATTAAATCGAAGTACTTATATTACAACTCTTACCGGATGCAGACCACACAAAATTCAGCTGCCACACAAAAAGGGAAATTTATGAAATGGAATCAATGTCAATTGAATGTATAATTCTCGAAATCATTGATGTGCGCTCTAATGTTACTGATGAGTAGTCGGGGATTTGGTTTATTTTCAAGTTGACCATCACTCACATTCGATCGCAGCCTTCGCATTCAGATAAACTTTCCAGCCGGCCTTTTTCTAAAAGAAACACCAGACTCGAGTTTTGCTCCCATGGGAGCTCGTCATTAGTGCATATCCTTGCAACGACCGGGATTTAAACTCCGGCCATTCCAATCATGAGGCAACCGCGTTGACCATTGCGCCATTCACCTCACATTAGGCACGACCGAATTATCAGGTTTGAACGTTCAACCTCTTTAAAAAAGAGGCTGGTTGGAAAGTCTATCTGAATGCGAAAGCTACGTTCAAATGTGAGTGATGGTCAACTTGAAATCAAACCAAATCCCCGGCTACTCATCAGTAATCTAAAATATCGCCTTGCAGGTTTAATGGGATCAGTGATTTCTACCTGTTTCAGAAGTCCTAATCGCGGGGTTGTCGACTGGGGTTGATAGGGCAGTTACTGTGTCTCCACTTGAGACGATTGGACATACACTCTAATGTTTCTGATAAGTTAGAGTGTTTTAGGTGACGGAGGTTGACGGATGGGGTCTAAACATAAGCTGGCCAACGAGTTAAATTATTCATTAAAAAAATTGCTCACATAAGTGCCTCATCCCTGTGTATTTTTGGTGCATAATTCATCCATATAACCTAGCTAACTGAGATGTCCTAAAGTTCAGTCGACTGTTGTTTTTACCGTTCAGAACCTAACTGATACGCTGCTCATAGGAACACGTCCGCGTCAGCAAGTCCACACTAATCATGGGACCAAAAACGTGATGCGCTCGGTTCACATGATTCCGTCTACATTACGCAGTGGATGCGAACTGCGTGCACATTCATTCTCATTGAGACTAGCTGAACAGTTATTGCTGGCTAACAAAATGATGAGCAGTGACAAAAACCAACGGTCACCGGTGTAAATGTGATTACCTGCGAAACGTAGGTTGCGCATCAATGGGTGAAAAAAAGGACTAGGCTAGAATTGGAAAAGCCATTTCATTTTTCAAAATTGTGTACACTGTTACCATATGAGAACGTCTGCCACCGATACCTTAAGGACAGGTGCACATGTCACTCCTTACTATCGCAGAGACTTTTCTGACTTGTGTGTTCATTTGAAAAATTCAGTTGATATTTTTCGGTGGGACAACGTCCTGTTATTTTCTGTCCATACATTAAATCTCAGACTTTCATAACGGTTGAGGATACGTCAACACAAAAGATAGTCCGAAGATGAAGCATCAATAGTCATACTGTGATTAAAGGTATTGCGATTTCTGTTTTTTTTCCGTACGTGCTAATTATGGCAATGGGTTAAATATACACGAGTGAACGAGTGTTATTAATTGACACTTTCATTGGCACAAGTATGTAGTGAAAGGCAACAGAGTTAGTTGAGGTTAACGATAGAACTTATCGCACAGAGGGGGACTAGTTATGACACTATTAATTCTTTACGCTATGCTTGCCTGCCGGTTAAACTGTCTCTTTCAAAGTGAAGGTTAGAAGTGCTCAAAGTCTGAACAACCCGCTGTTAATGACTTACTAGCAACATGTGGAAATTATCAATTTTGAAAAAGTTGAAAGAAAGCTATGTTCCAAACTGTGAGTTCCAAAATTTTGGGTGGATGGTGATTTTATAGATGGTGTACAAGTAAATCACAAGTATTACACCAAAACGATGGGCATATCTTGACAGATGTAGTGCGTTGACAAGACGTCAAAGGTTTATCCATGTGCTTTTTGACTGTTCATATATAAAACTCCTGACATGCTGTGCCTCTTAAAATCATCTCGCCAACCAGGTGCCCCAATTCTGTTGCACGTTTGCATATAACCTAGATTTTAATACTGCACACATCTAATATTATAGCTAGTACCCAGTTTGATAACACCTGATACAGCCTACCTCGGGTATTTCTGTGCAAATTTGGTCTTCAAATGTGATCAGCCAAATGGAAAAGTCTAGAGTTGTCACAATTTCTTATCCAGTTTCTGATTTGGAACTGGATGACTAGTTTACTTTTCATCAGTTTTGTGATTCCATTTGTGAAATGTTCAACAAGCGCGGACCATCAATAACGACTAGTGATTGTTATCTGTAAATGTATGAGTGGTTGCACCATTTACAAATTTTACCTAATGGGTTTGATGGTACACGATTTAAACAACTGTGTAAAACAAGCTGAGAATGCATTCTACATTCACGCATTGTCCTATACGGAATTTCGGTTGAGATGGAGTATGCGCCGTAACTTCAACTTACCAGCCCACCTAAATTGCTGGTCCTCAGTTGTCATAGAGTGTGTTCGTATACTGTCCGTCTGGTCTGTCGGTGATTCTAGGCTAGCCTCGTTGTAACCTGGTTTCTTATACCTGTATTCCGACTATGTACAACGTTGATCGAAAAAAGTTCATGCGTTCAAAAAACACTGTTCCCGTAGGAACTAGTGGAATGCATTGTGTGAGTAATAAATTTGTTTGAAAACATGTTTTATTTTGATAAACTTTAGGTTCATCCAGAAAACGAAGTGCTCGATATTTCGGATATTGTGCACGAGACATCTGTCTAGGCAGGTATTCTCCATTCATAGCAAAGTTTTGCAGAAGGAAGTTTGAGTACACTTGAAAAAAATGTAGTCCGTTCGGTATCCAACCGGGAACAAGCAAGTAATATACATCTCCAGCGGTCTCAGGGTTATCTCCAACAATTCAGCAGTTATTTAAACATTTTTTATCTTTCAGACATCTTCTGTCAATGACAGAATACCAATCAGACACTTTGGTTTAGAAACAAATGTAAATAAGCCAAGGTAATGAACTCAGTTTCTCAATAATGCAATGTTTTAACTGACCGATGCGGAGTCTGTTAGCAGCCATTGAACCAGATCTTTGTAGTAGCGACATGTTCCTAGTATTTCCGTACCGCTATGCTAGCATAAAATTCGACGTAACGCACGTAAATCATACACTCTGCTGTCGGCATTAGGAGAATATTTGGATTCCTTCGTACCGGGTGACGTATCAACAACGAGTTATGCAGAAGCGGTAGAAGACAATTCTGCGGTGTAACACTGTTATCCACTTGCGGTGGTGATGAGACAAATAACTGACCACATATTCTACAACTGTATACAAAGCTAAACTAGCCAGCTCTTTTATGGGCCGAAAGTGTGCTTATTATCAGATGACATTATTGAGATTGAATAAGACTTCAGACCGTCTGGCGTCGTACTTAACACTGAACACTCATTCAATTGAGTGTCTCATTCCTTGCCTGCTGTTGCTACATGTGTGGCCAACTATCAGGTACAAGTGTGCCGTATGAGTGCTTTGGCGAGTAATGAACAATAGATTATCCGAAAAATACTAGGCATAAACGAAGATTTTCGACCCACTTCATGTCTGATTTGGATATACTAGAAAATTGCAACTACACCTTGCGCGGACTCGCACTGCATGGGTCTGACTAACACGGAACGCGTAATCCAAGCAACCGTACAAATAGGAACCACACTGTGAAGCTAAACTGATCTTTGCTCGAATCTCTACTACGACTGCTTAACAGGGCTGGAAGGACTGACTCAGCACTGAGGTTTCATTACATGAGAAAGTCACCGTGTGTACTTTTGTGAGCATCTATTTAGTTTAAAGACTTGTAACTCCACTGAATTAGATCAAGCTTACTGATAGCTAGCATAAAACATTTAGACTATAGTCAAAAGTGACTATCCAGTCAAGAAAAACAAACGCCATCCAGCATTTTGTGTAAAGTTCGGTCATAAGCAACGAAGAACTCTAATTACCTGATGGTAACATCCTGACGAATATCGCCATGGGGTGCCTCAGACTTTCACATCCAGCCTCAATGCAAGTTGAACAAAGGTTAGTAGTTAGTATATGATTGAGACCATCTGTGCAACGACAAGTTGGGCGACGTTTAAAAATTTGAGGAAAATACTACAAGGAAACACGCGGAATAAGTAATGCAGGCGGAAATAGGAGCAGTCGGATGGCAAGTGGGTTTGAGCAAGTTAGGATGCCTGAGTTTCATGGGAAATAAATAATTTAGGTTACAAATAAACCATTATATTAGGATGCTTGAACGTGGAAGATTTTAGCATGGTTTGAAAATCCGTAAGAGTGGAGAACTAACCAGTAACATGTCGAGGAAATGGGTCGTGAGATATGCTGAGAAATTTCACTTCAAAGTTACTGAATGGGCTGATATATTAACACAGTAATAAAGTTTGCATAGACACAAGACCATGAACAGCGTGTTTCTCAACGAATGTTGCCTGGTATATCTTAAGTATACAATGATAAAGGCTATATAGTGACGGAATAGCGCTTCGAAGGGCATCGCGGTTATTAAAAAGTATGGGTAAAACACGGAAGTCAACTGTACAAGGTCATCGAAATAGTCTCTGTTAAGTTTTAGAGTGGCAGCATCAGTATCGTTAAATTGTTGAAAAACGATGTTCCATTCGAGAATTCCAACTACCTTCTGAAACTGCACGCACCACTACCGGACAGCTTCATTGCGTTTTCCGAACGCACAGGCAAAAGAATGACATAAACAAATTGTGTATTATTTTCGAATGAAATTTGTTATTTTACGTGAGACCGAAGGTAGTTTTTCAAGACCTTCAAACTAATTGTGTAGTAGACAAATTGATCACTCTCAGTTTGCTTTTTTGGAAAAAACTAGTTTAATACTATCCTGATTCCACGAGGCAAGTCGGCACTGGCGTAAACTGTTCAAGAACAAATGGTTACAAGCTTATTCACTCCAACTACACAGTCAGGTTTTAATTTGGGTGTCATAGGTACGCAAGATTTTGAAATTTATTAAAATAATCACAATTACGAAAAGTCATGTTGACAGCAGTCAGTAAGGTGTGAAAGCATGGCCTGTTCCCTTTAAAAACAATGCCACCGCCTCGGTCTCAAAATGTCTGGCTGTAAGCTAACGTACTGACTCTCGACTAGTTTTTTGTTGAAGCCACAATTTCCTTCTGGACAGCTTCTTTAACCCTGATCCTGAGGATTGTGCGGTCGAACATCAGTTCTTTGATATCATTCTATAGGTAAGCGTGAATAGTTTCATTTGCAAGTTGAGTTGCACAAATGATTTCCGGTAGTGTATGGAATGTCCAGTCATGCAGTCGGCAAACTTAGTAAGGCGAACATAGCCAACAGTCTTGATTGTGGTTAGGACTCTGGAACTACTGCATGAGCTTTCCGGACGGCATCGACTGCAAAGGAATGTTTAGGAATTCTGATCCGACCATATCGCACTATTGAATTAGCTACTGATTCATAGTGGAAATCCCCGGCCTTCTAACATTGACCTCTCCATCTAGGAAAACCTCACTTGCTTAGGATATTTTCCGGAACGTGATCATCCAGTAGTGCAATCCAGATTGAATTTATTCTCACTTGTGTAGTTCTTGCGTTCTTCATCTTCAGTATCCACAACAATAGAGTTTCTACACACTGCGTGCGTCAGTGGTTGTTATTGGAAATCATCAGAGGATTTCAGGTTACGTGAGTTGGACATCATCAGTAATCGAGATAACGCGCGGCAATTTCCCTCGCTCTGTGATTTTAAATTGGAGAGAAGTCATAGTCGCGAGGTCATCAACCGTAGTTAATAGAACAGCTGCTGCGTCTCCTCTTGAGGTGACGGGACAACCGCAGAACTACTGAAAAGCGTTTGTATGAGACAGTCTGGTTGTGCTCAGTGTGAGGCCAACAGGACACCGGTGAACACGGTTGCCTCATGACAGGAGTTCTAGTCCCGTTTGTGTTATGCGTACACACTACCGCAAGCATTAACGCAAGCAAAATTTGAGTCTAATATTATTTGGAACACTGAGATAAAGTGTACAAAAATGTGACAACTGCGATTACTTGTATAAAATGTTTAATTTATTTAAAAGTGACTGATGTGATTGAACTCTCACGGATTTTTTTGACTGATTCATCTTTTCCCCCACATTATTCATTGATAACAATCATAGGTGACGTTCTGGCTGTGCTATACGCTAGAAACAGAACACGTTTGCCTCTTTTGTTCACCAACTTTAATGTCACCAATCTTTATTCTGGTTGGCTGATGTACGTAAATTTACCTTCGGCAATAACTGGCAATACACTCTGCTTCCAAGAGATGGGATAACAACCTCCTATAAACTTGAGCTTATTTACTGAAAAGTTAAATTTTTGTATCTGATGGTTTGAAGGAAATAGGAATAACCTATTTCTTACGTTTGTATTCCTCTACTAACCGGATGGTGGTCAATCCACCTCAGGGTTATCCAACGAACAACAATTAATTACTGAAGGAAAGCACATGCCCAGGGTGTGAACATGGCGCAACTCGTCAACACTAAGTATTACAGTTCGGTATAAATGAGGTACATGAATTCACAAAGTGAGCTGCATACTGTGTGATGAAAATCTGAGTCCGTGCAACAAAACAGAATGACTTGTGAAAGTTCACCTGTAGTAATGTCAAAATTGTGTTGAATACCTTTCATACGTTCGTTGAATGTTTTCGGAGGGCCTGGAATACACGCCGTAAAAACATGCCTGGGATACCGGACTTTGGATGCACATCTATTAGAGGAAACCTTGAATTAACGATTGAGTGAAACTTCTGGTATTAAGTACAATTTTGGAGAAAAACGGTACCCACTAACAAGAATTCTTAACGGATGTTGAAGTATTTAATGGGGACACTAGGTTTGATAACTCGTTCGTGAATTAACATCGTTGTTTATTCAAGATGTCAATGGTAATTCGCAAACTGATTACTGACCCCATATTCAGCATCTGCTCTTGCGAAAGTGAAACGTGTGATGGTGGTTCATACTGTACACATACCCTGTAAGTGTCAGCAACCAATGAACCTGTCTCCTGCTTCCAATGAACCTTCCCGGCTAATCACGTGTAAGTTATGTTAGCTTATTGTATATTTTTTTCTCCTTAGTTTGTTTGTGACATTCGGTCTGTAGCTTTTAGAGTGGCCAGTTCAACATCATAGGTTACGCTGTCTTTGAGAACAACGAGGTAGTTATCATGAAGTGAGTGGCAGTTTGTTGGTCGCAACGTTCAAATTCGTACCAAACTTTCAACCTGCCCGAAATTTGAGTTTTGTTTTCGTTAGAGTTGGTCACTAATGCACACAGTTGCCACAATAGCAGTTGAAATCCGATCAACCTCTTATAAGGCAGCCGCGTTTACCATTGCTTTAATGATCTCACAATAAACACGATTAATTTATGAAGTGTAAACAACCGGACACTTTCCCTTGTCAGTAGTAATCATATTGGTTGATAGCTTCGACAGTAGACATAGTAAGTGTCCTTTTAACTAAAACCGACGAATTTGCAATCAGGACCTTCCCTCAAATTGAAATATCAGAGACCAACCTTGTTGAGCGAATCTTTTATTACTGGTAAGGATGTCATGTTTGTGAAGATAATTGTTAGTATGATTGTAGGGTTTAGGCTCGTATCCCAAGAATTTTCCTTGGTGAGTTAAACTCCGTTATTTGGCCCGCGATAGCTGGCAGAATGTGTGGGGCAGTATGATTGTGGTGCATGTGGCGGACTTGCATGACTGGCGCCACACCAACGTTTTGAACCTTTGCTCGACTTGGGTCTAACGTGTTATCAATCTTGTCCAATAGATAACAGCCCGACTGCAAGGTGTACCGCATTCATCTGAAGGCGGGAAAACTCTTTCGACACAGTGTGAAGACTGTTTAAGAATATGGCAACTACACGCTGTCCAATGTGTCACAAGGCGTCCCACACTATGCTTGGCCTGTTTTCTCCCGAGTTCTTGTAGCTGGGTTTCTCAAACTGGTACAAATATTTCGTGAAACCTCACTAGAATGGAGGAAATACTGCCGGTAGCAGAGACGTACGCGACTGGCAGTGAAGCATCTCAAAGTTGTCTGAATTAAAGTCGAAGTAAAAATACGTTGGACATGTCACTGTGCATTTATACTAGTTCCTTATTGTACGTCCTAGGTGTACATATAAGTCTCTTATGGTAAACGTCGCTGACACAAGCGTTGAACTTACAATGACGATGAAGTTGTGAAGAATTTCCTTTTCTGTTGCTTTAACGGCGTTTTCGTCTCCTCATGAACCTGCAGTTGTTTGTGGGATTCACCTTTATCCAAAGAGCTTGTGGAATACTTTGTCACGTCTGTAAAGAGACAGACTTAATAGCGGTTTGATAACCTAGTGACCTACTCGACGCGCATTTGTCTCATAAATTATATCCATAGGTATGCATTGTCAAGAATGATTTCTTCTTGTATTTCCTATACTTGTATCTGTTATTAACTGGCTACTGTACAAACTCCAGTACAGTAACGTACAATGATATTGATGTTGGACACAACAATAATCTGTCTGAATTGACACACCGGAATTATTTACAAAACATTGGTTCATCCTATAGTATTATGCCAGAAAACTGCACTATGAATAAAAACCCTTCACATGAATAATTACGTGCTAGAAGAAAATGCTAAACATTCATGTCCACTGTTGTCTCAAACCTCTCTCTAGTTCTGCTCCGGGTGCGTCTCTTGTTGATCGATAGCACAAGTAAACTGTTGTTCTATAATGCTATCTGTCAGGTTCCTGACTATCGCTTTTATGGACAGCAGACAGCTACCGACAATCAGTACACCAGATACACATCCCTGATTGCAATTGTTTTTGTATTGATTCCTCTGCAACAAACTGAGCCAACTGATTTCTCTTAGTGCTTTATCCGCCTACAAGTATTGAGTTACAAAGGAAGCGACGGGATGAAACTTGTCTTGATTGACACTAGTTTGACTTGTACTGGCTGCATAGCAATCATCTATAATTTCACCCCTAGAACTTGAAACAGCTCGATACAGACAGATCACGAGTACACGAAGTGAAGATTTCTCAGCTTTTTAATCCAGTCGGAAGCATGAGATTTGATTTTAGTTCGGTTAAATAACAGAATGCAGCTTTCTCGTGTACTGTTTATTGAGTACTCAGTACTTCTATTGAATATAACATGTGAGAATGCGCTGAAAATGCTAATTCGTTCTAGACACTCAAACAGCCCGAGACAAATAGAAGGGTAAATGTTTGATAGATAAAATGAATTTACATCAAAAAGATCCAGTAAGTGACTCATGGTTGCACAAATTTACTTGCATATTCGGAACAAACCTCAGACTTTGTCTGTGTTGATTTCCCAAAACATGTATTACATCCATAACTGAAAGATGATCAGTGTTTCCTTGTCTGTTCAAAGTTTTCTGCTACGTCTTAAAGAGTGCATTTCCGCTCTTTATAAACCGTTTACAAATGGAGTAGATGCTAGTGAGTTCAAGTGAAACTGATTCAACCAGAACCAAACATTATTCCGAATGAACTTAATGTTTGTATTAAATTTTGAATGTTATATCACGACTCAAGTTATGCACACAATGGATAACCAACTAATCATAAATCACTATAGTTAACTCGACTCGTTCAACGTTTAGGTCGATGGGACCCGGTTAACATGATTACTGATAGGAATACAACGGCAGCATCCAATAATTGTTGCTGTTCCGATTAATTGATCCCGATTTGTTATTTATGAAGACTAGTTTCATGGACTGCATATCTTGAAAGTTCCTACACACTTACGTTATACTCGAGATATGCCGGCCTACCTAACCTCGAAGCGATAACGGTGTGGAAGTATGCGGTCTGGAAACACAAGACTGTTCGAACGATTAGCGGTGAACAGTTTAGAAAATCAAACCGCTGAACGATGTGACGACCGTGTGTCATTGAAAACGCTGACGATAGGGCCGCTACGGCTGTCCAGAGCAGCTTCTGACTGTAGTGTATTCGTTTGCTCACGTCAGCGTATTTGAATTACAAACGTGAAGAAGCTATATCAAGTAAATAGACTTGTGCTTGCGATTGCTGACCACGATTAACTGGCAAATGGAGCGTCCCGTAAGTTGGAATTCGAGTGATTTTCCGAGTACAAGGATCCTGTTTCTGTTAATGCACAATGTGACGGTGACCTGAATTATAAGGATAAGATTGTATCTGAGTTGGCTTCGGGACCAACTTCTCTGTAGCCAACTCATCAGAAACTCACAGGAAGAGACATGTGAACGTCAAATAACAGAGCCTGTTAAACTTCCTTTCGGGCGAAGTAGACCACTTTACATTGCTGTGAACGGAAATAAGTCCGACGAGGATTAAGGCTACCTTATTTTAGTGTTTATCTCATATGCCATAAAAATAATCAGGTTGTGCTGTGGCGGTTTAGGATAAGGTTTCCTTCAGTGAAAGAAATTGAAGTGAACTTATGTGTACGTGTACTTCAAAGTTTTCACTCATACTAGCGCTTTCCAATCCAATAGAAGACTTGGGTGTAATGAGATTTGTCAGGAGCGGTTTCTTGATTAGAAAACGTTCAGCCAATCAGAATTTGCGCATAGGCTGCTGCAGATGGAATTGAGACTGATCGGCACAAACCAATTAAAAACGACGACCAGTCGTTGTCTGAATGTGTATCAGATTCAAACGACTGAGTTGCTCGAAAGAAGGGCTCTCCGGTAAAAACAAAAGAACGTTTGTTGATCAGTAGCAATCGTAAATAATGTTTTGCCTCTATGAAAAGTGTACTGTTTCCATTAAATTCAAATTAGTTGGTGCCGCCCAGATTATGGTTAATCTGGTTTCCTCGATTCGGCAACCTGGTACGCAACAGTGTGAGGCGCAGAAACTAGCGCGGGAAATTTCCGTTCAGTGGTTTTTACCCAAACAATCTCTACATTTTCCAGCGCTATCAGGCTCAAAATCTGTGACTCAGTTTGGCGGTAAAGAACCAAGTACAATTTAGTCAGATGAATGCATAATAACCTTAGATCGACTATCTGTAAAAATGAGCGGTTCACGACACCACGCGTTCATTACCTCTTCAGACAGTAAACATTGCTTCGATTTACAAATTGTTGAATCAGCATTTAAATTGTCTACACGCGAATTTAAATTCCTCCTCGTTGGTTAGTGGTTCGTTTAACTTGCATGTATCGTTTGCATCTATCGTTTTTCTGTTTAGTCGGTGACTGTACGCTTAGCATAACAAAACAGATTTGAGTAAAATTTTAATTCATAATTGGCTGCTGATTGGAAAATACTGTAAAACTTCAAATTCTGTTGAGATTGAGTACGCTGTCAAGCAGAAATGTGAACCACCAGAGACAAATACCAGTGTTACGCATACAGGCTGTCCACTTCACTTTGGTAAGTTTGAAATTCTGTGTTAGACAAGGCGTACTTTGCTGTGGATGATTTTGATTGTACTGTATTGACATGCTGACGATTGTGCACGAGGACCACTTTGTAAAAATGTAACCAAACAACAAATTGTTGAGCGAAATGCAATTTAGTGAGTTATACAAAAGGGAGATCCTCAGTACATTTTACGGGTAGACTTAGAGTAGTCAGGAAACGAAAGCCAATTCTTCAGTTCTTCAAGTTTGCCTAAACGAGTGTCATAAATAAAAGCACACTGACCAATCCTCATGAGCGTTTAGTGATTAACACCCATGAAACGGGTATCATGGGTTTGCTAAACTGAACTGAATTGTGGGATTGCCGATGTATCTCTGTCCAGCTTCAAAAAATGTGCGAATATCGATGTCAAAAATCTTCAGTTTTTTAAGGTCTCCTTCCCCACCCTTAGACTTTTTTAATAGATATGCATGTGGCTGACGTCGAGAGGCAAGATTTTATTAGATGTTTACTGATTGTTGTGAAAGTAAAATAATTATTGCTTCGTCCAAGCAGTCACTGACTTTCCTCAAATTCAGACCCTGCAATTCCGAGTGATCGTAATGGAAACGCGAACTCTGCGGGCAACGAGTGGTTTCACTGGTCCCTTCCGTACATCATACGTTTGTCCTTGAAAGGAACGTACTTCAAATTCCACGAATGATCACTGTTGAGAAGCGCACGTCTACATCTCACATCTATTCGAGCATGTGTTCAAGTTACTTGTCTGCATGACAATAAGTGTGCTCCCAAACAAAAGAATATACGGTATCACAAAAACTCAATAGACCCAGTCCACTGATTCGCTGATAAACCCGCCTGGCATGACAGATGGGAGGAAAGTTTTCCAATCTAAGGGACCGGTTGTAGACGCATGATTTCAAATCAGAATAATTCTGCATCTTGTCCATAAGTTGTTCACAGTCCCGGTAGCGAATCAATAAGTTTGAAATTCACAGAACAGGATGCTTCAAGGGAGATAATGTGAATAACTAATCGCAAATTATTTGTTTGCTTGCTGTTGCTTGAATCGTTCGCGTGACACTTTATCACATTCTCCATTGCACGATCTGTCGCATGTAATCTATAAACATTTCCATTGTTCCAAAAGTTGCATCAAAACATCCTAAATGTTGAACTGTTATATGTAACGTATATGATTTTAAACGATTTTGTTATGTAAAGTTTGCTATGTCTAGTGTTCCCCAGTTGAATGACAAAATTCGGACGACTGAACAGTGTTCAGTAACTGCACGATTCAAAATTTAACGGCTTTTTCAGCTTTAAACAAATGTTTGACAGCATAATATTTCACGTGTAGATTCTTACTTTTGAAGGTCGAGTCGAAACTTGCGTAGACGAGAACATTTTGACCACAAGATATTTGCATGTGCTGCCATACAGAAGCAGATGTTTCAGAGAACTCGAACAGTTTACTATCAGAAAACAAGAATTTTGCTTATATATACTTCAAACAGTCTGATAAACATGATCAACTGTGTATGGTTAAGTTCTTCTTTCACACGTTCGCCCCCATAAAACTAATCAACCCAAGGTTCTACACAGTTTCACCGAAGGTTGTTGAAGTCAAGTTAAGAATGGTCAAAAACACCCAACTTTCAACAACTTCAGACCATACTGCGTGCATTTTCTAAGTTTACGATATTCCTCCACAGCTATGTTTACATTTCACTAGTATAACTGCTGAAAATATCTGTTGTTTCAGGTTACCAAGTGTGGTTAGACAGGATAATCTGTTCGAGCATTGAGATAAAACTCATCAAAGCGCTATCCAGAAAGTTGAGCTTGGATATTTTGGCGAACGTTTTTGAAGCCCGAACTTTCGGTTCATCGCTTTTATCATCACACTTTCAAATAGATGACCAGAACAGACATAGTTTAGAACGAAAAACTGAAATAACATTTCTGCACCCTACTGTGAAACTGAATTCCGACACGTTCTTGAGGTAATCATACATCATTTCGTTCACATTCGCACAGGTGGCCTGAACTGTTTAGGGTGGGGGGAACTATTTGATTTACCATCTGACGAAGAATGAAAAGACAATTTATGAGTGAACAACTCAGCCAGAAAAAAGTGACATTGCTGCAATTTCCTCAACCATTCGGGTCCTTCGTTCTGTTTTGTACCAATCAGTTTACAGTTTATGCCCCAACATGTGCTATTGGTGTCACCCAATAAAAATTCATGGTCTGGAAACCACGATTAATGTGGTTCTACGAACGCGTGTTATTTTATCGTTACCGCTGCTTACTGGCACCAGTTCAGGATCTTCTCCCAACCAATTATATAGGCTGTTTCAAGGTAAGTGGTTGCTTGAAGTCTGTAATTTCGACTGTTACAGCTATTGGTGTAGAACTTCACATATCGGATCACGTGATAACTGACATTTATCCTGAAGGATTTTTTACGTGAACAATGTAACGTTTGGCAATTTTTAGTTTCCTCACCCTACAATTCTTTCGAGTTAATCTCCTACTTTCACCTGTTCCTATGTAGAGTTGTGGTGGTACTGTAAATAACTGTACACCTTTGGTTCAGAGATTCAACCTTCAACTGTCTTTCTAAGACTATCAGTTTGTGTACTTTGTGCACTGTTTAGATTGCCAGTCACGTGGTCCCAAAGTGTTGAAAAGATAATTTCAAAGTGCCTCAAAAGTATCTGACTGTGAACTTTTAACTGACCTTCTCTTACAGAACTTCACAGTAACTACTGACTTGTTGGTCAATATGTTTGGATAGGTGAAGCATTGGGAAGACCTACTAAATATACATAAAACACACCGGAAAATTAAAAGGCGATGAATTCTGGATAATTTCAGCCATTTTTCAGAAACAGTGAATTGACCTCAAGAACTGCACTATCGTGATGGAAAAATACTGAGAAGGATTTAATGACCAATCACATGTGCTGCTGTGAATTGATTGAGCTTCGATACAACTGCAGTGAGTTTACTTGCCGACTTTTGATAAAATTTACAGTGCAAGGTTATCCAGAAACTTTTTAGAAAACTGTTGTTGTTGAGACAAGGCAGCAAGTTTGTAAAATATGTCATAAGGTCTTTTGAATTGTTATTTAGCACATAAAATAAAAACTTCTCATTCGTATTCACATTATTCTATTGGTTATTCACGATGCCTTTCAAACATGGAAAAATGGATGTGAAAACCATGTGGGTGAAGTATTTGGATTTTTGTCTCTCTGTAAACCGACAGTTTGTACGGAAGCACCACTTTGCTGAAGACTACTTCATGTGAGCAAAGTGTACTCATGAGTTGGAGAGTTGTGAGACAAGACGATAATAGGTTTCACACTCTTATTAGAATAACTAATGACAATTTCTTCACTGTCATATAACAATGCAAACCATCGTGTTTTAACTGTAATCATTACTACAAAAGAATAGATTTTTTTAGATTGGTGTAATAATCGACGTTGATAAGACAGGACGATTTGCTGCAATGTTCCTCCCATCCCCATCCTGTTGAAAATAATTCACGACATCACGAGAGATCGGATGATAGATAAACTTCCTAGTTAATATGTGGTGAACGGGAAATTGTATGGCCGTAAGACCCAAATATAAAGTAGTATGCAACAATAAAGTGAGGCGCGCGACCGGTTCACGTTGTAAAAACGACTTATTCATTGTCATATGTAAAAAAAAGTCAGCTCATTAGTAAGTATATTGTAACTGTTCTGGCTCTAGCAGAAGTCTGTCAGGCATTAGTGTCTGAAAGTAAACACCTGACCGAGATAGATGAGAAGCACAATATTTTCATAGGGGTCCACTAATACAATGTTGTTGCGACAAAACCTGTGCTTTTGCCATCTAACCGAATGAGTCCTGAATCGAACTAAGATTGGTTGACTTAATATAACAATGCTATAGGTGAGGTGGTTATGTCGACACATATGTATGAGGACATACACAGTTGGACTACAGGCTAAAAAATAAACTCGGATGTGAATGATTGTACTTCTCTGGACATGACTGCTTCTGAGCAAATCCATTGTTTGATTGGCCAAAGCCTTTTTTTCATAGTGCAAAGATAGCAGAAAGTGTTTACACTTCGTCACAGTCTAGGTGAGAACGAACATGACAGTCCAGCAATTTCATGAGTTGTCTACCCTTAGTGAGATGGATGCAAACTGTTTTGTGTTGACGCCGTGTGCATTAGTTGCGTTCCAGAAAAGATAATGACAAGAGTTCATGACCTTTAGCCTCAAACCCATCCTACGATTATTTCCGTCTGTCGTCAGATGAACCAGTTTGAAAAGCAGACGGAACGAGGTTTACATCAATGAAATTCTTGATGTCAAGAACCGTGATTATTATTCGTCGCCGATCAGAGGTTTGTGTTCATCATTTTAGACTGACAAGGTGTGAGAAGCTTGGGTAGTGTACTCACAATGATCACAAACACGTGAAAAACAACGCCCGTCTGACGGCTAGTATTATGTACCAGGACTTGGGATGGAAGGTTTCCAGTTGCAATCAACTATTCAATGATTAAATTAGTTGGAGTACGATGCACGTTCAAAGGCCTGCCTGAAAACTGTGACATGAACTCAAAAATTCCTGGTTTCACTGAGCAACCGAATAGTATGTCGAGAATGAATATCTACGGTTACCGTTCAAAGAAGATCCCATAGGTGCCACCTCTAAGAGACAGCTGACTTGTGCCCTGTAATTGAGTTATTACTCAGCTGGACCTGTCGAACTGCATGTCACATCTGAGGTTCGTTAGTCACTAATTAGGGATGCATATCACTCATGGCTACATTAATTTGAGTTTACCAAGTCAGGTGTGGGTGCGCTCCAACGTACATCTGTGGAACAGAAAGACAGGTCTGTTATGGAATAAACGAACAGATTTTAAAATGAGACAAAATTGAACAAGCAGAAGTATTATTTTATCGTAACAGACAGAAGACAGCTTTTGCTGTATGGTAACATTTATTTGCGGCTAGTTAATGGCAACTAGGAAGTCCACAGATATATTACAGTAAACAAGTTGAGGTAGACATGGAGTCGAAGTGTGTACATTCATGTAAAGCATTATATAACAAACATCACATTAATCCGATAGGTTAATAGGAACAAATTTGCACGCAACGTCAACGGAAGAGTAAAGATCAACACAACGTGCTCGAAAAAGAGTAACTTCAGAGTCTGAGTGTGTAACAGCAGTTTGACTAAACTAAATGAAATAACGTTGTTACCTGCCGTCATCAGGTGTCTGGCTATCGATGACGTGGGATTCCAAACAACGCGTTCACCGGTTAGAAGTTGTTGTGTCATCGACTATCTCAACCAATTTGAGACGCGTTCTACCGCTCACTGAGATGACTGTCAAGCAGCTCTCCTTATCTCAACGTCAATGCGACTGCAATTTAATTGGCAACAACATGACCCACAAAATAGTTGGACACACTGTGTTCGGGATTATGTGGAGCTGGTCCTGGGCAACAGCATACACACGGGGAAAGGCAGACTTCAACTGGCCAGTGATGTCAGTTGCCGGACGATTTCTTGTGAACTCCAAAAATTGAAGCACACCTTCTTTTGAATCATTTTAACTGACTCTTTGCACTTGTACATCAGGTTGTGTGTTTTTGCAAATGTTACCAGATATATCTGCTTGCCAGAAGCACTTCTCGTTGCATCACTTGTCGCATGTACAGTTTATCAAGCATACGAATATGCCTGATTTCATGAAATGGGAACAGAATCAAACCACGCTTGTATGCTATCGAGCCTGGACTGGAACACCACAAACATTGTCCCCCTCATTTTGCTTCACAATCAGCAAACTGTTGAATTGTCCCACCCTCACGTCCAGTGCGAATCAGATGTGAAATGTCAAACTGCCGTATGCATGTTTCCTGAGACGAGGGTAATTTCGGGTGAATTGCGTTCGGTTAGTGAAAGTCAAGTCAGAATGCGCACTATGGTTAAACATCGAAGCATCGTCACCACGCCGTTTGTACAATATGCCTCTGTGAACGTTATGTGGGATTATTTGTGCGGTCATCTGTTGGGAATATGTCAGCTCGTGTTCCACATGTGGGCACTTGAGCCATCTGAGTGTAAGCAATAGCTTCATTAATAAATTTTGTGTTCTCTTAGCACGATAAATCATAGCCCTTTGTTCTTCAATTGGAATACGTATGTCGCAATTTTTTGCTGGAGATAAAATCACACGAAAATCTAATTCTGTTGCAATGAAAAACACTTGATACACTAATTACGTTATTCACGCTAGATCAGTAGTCGCCTTTGTTGTTTACACAAAATTTTCGGTGCGAGACACAGAACCAGCGTTGTTGAAGCTTCCCGCGTGGTCTAATCAACAAACACCGTTCTATGATTGTCATTTGAGCAGGACAGAATTGTTGAAGGATTTCATCCCCACAAGCTGTAAACAATTTTGTGTAATGCTTATCTGCAATGATTCGATACCAAAACTGCTCTGGTGCTTTTGTGTCTGTGTGAGTATCGTGTATTTACCTTCCTCAACCTATTGGTGAACTGCTTGTTTCTAGTGCACAAGAACTTACTGATATGTGGTTTTGGTGGCACCATTTCAAGATTTCCACAGATCATTAGGCTAGCTCCTTTCAGAAAAAGCATTGCAAGTGAGCTTCACTGTTCTGAGAGCTCGTCAGTAACAGACATCTCTGCCATATCTTGCATGTGGAAAATCTGTTGCGCCTAGCATGAGGTCAACGGTGCAGTTGTCAACATGACTGCCTCGTGAAAACATAGCCGGAGTATATATCCGGCCTTGGGAAGGATATGCATTACGAACGAACTCTAACAAGAACGAAACCCAAGCCTAGTGCGTCTTTCCGCTAAGGGCTTGCTGAAATGTCTAAGAGTTTGAAAGCTGCGATCGCCTGCGAATTGTGTTTAAACTATATTAGAGAAATGTTAACAGGGGTATTCTTGTGAGAATGCAGTGAAATGTTACCACGCACATCATGCGAACCGGTGTTTTCATTTCTCACCCGTGAAGAATAGCAAATCTCCAAAAGAATACATCAGAATTCCAGAAGAGTTTGTTATCCGAACGGACTGTTTACATGTCACTACTTTCGTAGAAAATTTTTTTAATTGAATACACATGTAAAGCTGCCAAACAACACTGTTGCTCTATGTATGATTGCGATTATCACATAGTCCGGTCCACAGTACATCGTTGTTTTTCGCTTGAAACAAACCTACAGGCTCGTGTTCTGAAGTCATTTGGGTTTCGTTCCCATTGGTCAGCAAGTGATTGAGTGGGGGACCTGGTTAAAAGTGGCAGACATTCTAATTCACCTGCAGACCATCCACCCATAAATAGTTGTGTCAGGAAGCAGCCATTTTTGGCTTGCCCTCTTGTTGTCGTGAAACACCACCCACCTGTCGACCAAGCCATTTTACGGACAGTGTTCATTATCGATGTTGTCACAGCAGTGCTGTTAAGTGAACAGTTTGGTGATTCTTGTATAAAGATGGTCAGGTGAAGTAACTAGAATACGCTATGACATGCATGGTTGAAGAACGTTTATTCGTGATTTGCTGACAAACTTCCCGAACGTCACATGTTCTGTGCGTCTTGCAAGAAAAAATGCATTGACCACTACAAAAATGCTTTGCACAAAAGTGCGAGCCGAACCTAGAGTTGAAAACTGCGGGGCCTATGGAATCACATCCGCCTTTCAATTTCGTCAGTAAAACACGCTTTGATTTGGTCAGAGTAATAAACTCAAAACCTGTTTCGTTTGAGCAGCACTTTCTTCTGATATGCCTGACCTTGCCTGAAACGATACCAGAGACTTTTAGACCGCAATAATGTGATCAACACTTAGTGTTACAGTACCAGTGGCACGCATTAGGATTGAATGGCATGATGATTTAACCATAATGCTTGATAACAATTAATCGCTCGGCTGCTATACCATTACATAATCCTGTACTAAAGGTCTCTCAGCCTATATTTGTGCTAACGTAGTTGGACACCACCAACCACCAGTCACGTGACTACACAACGTGAGTGTTTCAGCCTGTTGATATCTATAACCAGTATGCAAAGTTGGTTAACGCTGTTTGTAAGAATTTATCATGAATTGTTAATCACAACATACATATTTCATGAATAGTTTACTCGTACTTCCGAATATCATTAACTCCGTTAATATTGCATATACCTCGCTTGTAAAAACATGGTCCACAATTTTGAGAATGTCAGATGCTTCGCACGTTCAGTAAAGTGTACCGTGGGAGAGAGTTTTAGAGTAAAACACCATAATGAATCTTTCGGATCTTTTGTATTTTTTTAGAGTTCTGTGAATTGTTGCGTCACTTTACTGTTTCTGCTTATACCTGTGATAGTACCAAATAACCTCTACAATAAACTTTCATAATATACAGTGCAAGAAATGATAACAATTGTTTGTTAATCTGTGTGGATGATTGACTTCAATCATTCCGGTTTCAAAACTGAGAAATCTTTCCAGTAGACATTGACGTACTTAGTTTCGGCTGATGTGATCGGGAAAGTAGTTTACAGTCAGCAGGACTGTGGAAGTTGACCAAGGAAGCATTCCGTCTGTGAAGCACCGAGTACATCTCTATGCACAACACAAGCTTGTTATATTCACAGTAATTGGGAACACTGTTCAATGCGGCTCTTTGGATCTAACGCATCCACACTGTCGTGTACTCCAATTCCGATCGGTCCACCTTATTTTTAACATGTTCCTCAATTATATCCAAATGGCCACGTCACATGAAGAGCCACCAGCGTATAGTGAAATCTAAGACGTAAATATTAACGTACCAGCTCTACTATATATATATGACGAACCTATATAGAGTGATTTAGAGGTAACCTCAATCAATCAAGAAAAATTTCTATATGCTGTTCGCTAGCGCCACAGTTGGCAATGTTCGTCTTACATTGTTTGCACTGAACTCGCTTATAGTGTTGAGAAAATCGTAAGACTTTTATTATCGCCAATGAGCGCCGCAAGAAATTAGCCAAGCAAAGTTCCTTCTGGAATGGCAGTGTACGTTCCGGAAACCATAGTCATAATCACTCCAACAAATTACGCAGACTTTAGTGGCGTGGATTTGTAAACAGTATTAGCATAAATAGACAAAATTTGTCAGTTATTGTGCTTAGGTGAGCTACTATGCAAATATAACGATCCCAACACTATTGTTCACTAACACCTAGGTTTGGCTTCTATACGTTGACGACATTAATTGTAATTATGCCACATGAGTGCTCGTAAAGAGGAGAATGAGCATCCCAACGGTAATAAGCAGCTAATAACAGGAGGCATTTTTATGCACAATACATCGGTCCACTTCCGTGACAGAAATCTTTAAATAACTGTGTAATTATCTAAACACACTGGCACTGGTACAGAATTCACAGTTAACAGCTTTTAGTGGGCTCTAACTCGATGATGTGAGACGCGGCGCTAAGTGTCGTGTGGAACAATTGACAAACCACGTTATTATTAAAGTTCGATTGTACATCCAGACGCTGGCAATACACACAAACAACCGTCGGAATATGGGCTGAGCAAAAGTGAATTGCTGCTGCATTGTGTCAACATCCGGTATGTAAAAGATAGTAAATTAGTAAACTTGAAACTTTTTCAGTAAATGTGGATACATAATGAAGGACCGAATGGTCATCACTAAAGTGATCAGTGTTAACTGAAAGTACCGTGGTCCTAATCAGGTACATAGCACATTTCAAGAGCGTACGGACATACTCACACATATTTAATTTTACGAAGACATTTTTGTTTAGTGATTTGTTCTGAGTTGACGACATACTTCACTGCATTTCGTTGTCAGATACGCACTTAGGCGTTGGACAGTACGCTTGTGCATACATCTTTGTGCACATGAGCAAATTCAGATGAACTTTAGAAAACTAAAGTGAACGGTTTCGGTTACGTTGCAATTTCCAACGCGCACATTATTTCCCTTGAAAGCACCTCTAGGTTTCCACAACATATTGCGTCTGACACGTTATTTGACCTCGCAATGACCTAGCATCCACTTGTTAGCTGGATCATAGTGAATAGTGAACCAACACTTGACCTTTAGCAAACGAGAATGGTTTTTTATAGCCAATTCAAGTTTTTATCAGCGTGTGTAACACAGATCAATTTACACCTCATAATTCGAAAACGCCAAACGGTATTTTTGAATGAACCCTTCGTACTGTATGGTACTAATAATTCTGTGGATAGTTTTTTAAATAGTAATAAGTCTGTTTTTAACACTCCGTGTCACGCTGCCCAGGAAGTTCATGCAAATCCGTCTTATTGTTTTTCAGTCGTTGATCGATGGTTCTCTACCTTCAATGAACTCGAAATACATCTCAGGTTCTTATCGTCTTCCCCGTTTAATGAGAAGATGTGGAGGCAGCTGATGGGATTTTTGATGGTCCCAAGGTATTTGTGCACCTAACCAACATTCTCCCAATATTTGCTGAAAAATCATAGGCGCACAACTTTCGCAATTTATGCAAGGAATACACTGGCTACTTTTCTCACAGGTTTTATTCAGGATTTATGTGCATAGGCTCGAGCTAAACTGAAGTTTGGAATACATCATAACTAATAAATTGTATCAAGGGTTTGTCCATGTTGGCGCAAACTTGATTGCCTTGTGACATATCAACTTATTTCCGAAAAAACAGCTTATTTTGATAAGATGGTTTCCTCATTTTACTGAGCAGCACATTAACAAGAACATGTGCGACTAGTAAGCTCTAACAAGGGTGATACTCCAGAATGGTTTCACTTTTCCCATGGGCCGAACAAAAATTTTATGGAAATGCGAAATCTGTCCTGTCCTGTGGATGCTGATCAACTCGTGTCAAACAATGACCAAATAGTTGTCAACCTATCGTTCATCGAGTTTGTTGCATATAACACTTTCAAGTTGGAGAGAATTCCTAGTGGAGTGGTCATTGATTGGAGTTAACAGGACAGTTATTGTATCTCCCCTTGAATCGATCAGGCAACCAGATCATTACTGACAAACGAATGTGGTTGAGCGTTCAAATGACGATTCAGTCGTGCACAGTGTGTGGTCACTGGCGTAGTGGTCAACACGGTTGCCTAATGAAAGCTTGGCCGAAGTTCTAGTCCGGGTTGTGACAAGGCTATTCAAAAGTGACGGGCTATAACAAAAGTGAACTGTAATTACGGTGCGTTTTCTTTTTTAAAAAAGGCTAATTGAGAGTTCTATGGAAATGCGGAAGCTGCAATCAGTTATGATGAATTTTCGCCTTAAACGACGACATATATTCAGAAATATCTCCTGAGAGTTATGACAATGTTACGCCTCATATCGTTCGAAAATTTATGGCTGCGTGACCAGCTTTACAAAGCATCATGAAATAAGTAGTCATCATCATCAAAAATATAGTTGGACTTTCAAACAGCAATGCACAAAACCTACGTTCCGAAGAATCCAGACGTTATGGAATATTTCGAAGTAGTGTGATAGGACCGTTACTTATACTGTCAAAATGGACACTTCCGTGTATTTTGTTAATATTGTTAATTCGTATTCGGTAAAACGAGAACATCTTACTCGCAAAAAGCACTAGTCTCCTGGGGTACGTCTTGCACCGTTGACGACAGTTCCTATGATAGCCAATAAATTTTAGTAGAATCAATCTCTGGGATTGATTGATTGGTTGTGTTTCATTAGGTGTGCAACAGTAGAGAATGAACAAGAGTTTGTCTGGTCACTAATTAGCCATACCAGAAAGTGATTCCGAATTCGTCCCTATACTCACCGTGTCATACAGTCTATGTAGCTTGTTCAGAGTGGGGAGACAGTAATAAACCTACACATCGCCTCTTATTGTGTACTGGCAGCATGCGCGTGGATACTGTAGGTTATGAATTATCATGCCAGACACACGTAGGGAGTTATCAACATTTCTTCAAAGAGTCTACCAGAAAATTTCAAGGTGGTTAAATGTTGTGAGACAAGAACGCGCATGGTATAAGTTTTGTTCATTTGGAAAACCACCACATGGGTTATACGTTTCAACAAAACCACAAACGAAAATACTCATGTATGTACAACACAGCTTAGAAAGTCACCGTTGCCACGGACACCAATGGTCAATTCCTCTAAGTAGCAAGAACAATCTCATGCGATGCTGGACTCCAATATTTCTTCGGGTATTTTTCCTGAGATCATTTCGGTGTCAGAATTTATGCCCTTGCCCACTAGTGAATAGTAGTGGTGTGAGTAGTATAGTGCTACCGTTCGTCCTCACAACAATACCTTACCCTATAAAAAATGCCAACTAAGTGAATGAGGCAACCTGAGTTTCTGCACACTTCCTGACACTGCTTTCAACATCAATACTGTTTTTCATACCTCACTGAGTCTGAGATAAATGTCACAGTTAAACTGGAAGCGAATCAGTAGATGTAAACCACCTTATCTAATGCGAATTTTAGTAAGCCTGATGCGAACTTCATTATTAAAAACCTCTCATCTTACCGGTTTGACGTTAATTTAAAGATTAGAATATCTTTAATGCGTATCATCGCTAGCGGCACGTGAACTGGAGCCAATTCATGCGTCTTTGGTTTTCTTGGTGCTCTACATTTGTTAGCGAACCAATAGGAATTCTGTTTGGTAAGCTCACTTAAAAATCCACCTATCTCCCGAATGATTTCATCTACATCACTCAGCTTATTGCCCTCAGTAATGGCACCCTTACCAAGTCAACGAAATATTCGAGCAAACATTTTTCGCAACATTTTTAAAAGGACGGATGATAAGTTTGTTACTTCCAGGAAACCATCGTTGATTTTTTTTCCCTAATACTACTACAGCGATTGGATTTAGTTAGCTGTTAAAAAGCAAGCCGTTATTCCCATAACGAAAGACTTCTTACATCTACGGTAGTAAATAGCGCAGACCCATCGGCAAAACATGTGCGCCAGAAGAGTAAATTTGCGTCCAGAATCTCACCGATTATGCACTGGACTTGCAGATGAGTTAAACAACGTGAATACGATGATGCTGACCTTAGTCATACCAATACCTTCAGATATCTTTTCCAAAAGCGTGTTCGATTTAAGATTATTTGTTAACGTTGAGCGAGTATGTTTTTTTGTTATAAGTAAACGGTAAATGGTAAGACGCCATCTAATTAACAAAAGTTTGGTGAAACCCGTTTAAATCAGACAATCGGGAGTTGGTTGATGGACAATTCCATTCGAACTGTGGATGTGACCATCAAATACGGGTGATGCTCAGAAAGTAGCAATTAGCAACCGGAAGTGTTGCTCATCTTATGTGAGGTTTTATTTGATTACCTGTCACTGAGACGTCTTGCGCTTGGAGCTAACAGGACAATTACTATGTCTCTTCTTGAAGTAGTTGGACAAGCTGAGTAGAACCCACAAACGAATGTGACCAGACTTTAGTATTGGTCCGTTCAGTCGTGCATAACGTTGAGTCAGTTGCCAACAAAGTTGTCTCAGAACAGTGTGGGTGTAGTTTGAATCTTGGACTTGGCAATGACATGCATATCAAGTGAGTCATAACCGGAAAAGAATTCGAGTCATCTGAAGGTTTTCCAAGGAAGTTAGATAGAATATTTATAGAAATACGGAGGTTGCGATCAGCCGAGTGACATTCAAGCGGTGCCAATCAAGTTTCATAATATATTCAAACAACCATTTTTAAATTTCCGGCTTAGTTCACCTTTTTGTTTGGAAACGTGATTCCAAAATTAACTGTAATGATATATATTCTATGATGTGATAGAAACGATTGCAATTTACGTGAATTTCATTCAACCAGAGGTTATAATGCTGGATAGCTGCAGCTAAACATGAAGAACTGTTCACACCTCTCTTTCCATTATCCATCACTTAGTCATAGATCTCTGCAGTAAAAGCCAGCATCAGATCGTTGGTTCTGAGGAGAATTGCCGAGAGACTGCAACTGGGAAATTGGAAATTATATAGAATTGCTTGCTTTTTCGGTGGGCAAGTTCGAGTAACCAAATGGCCTAGCTTCGAACGCCGGGTGGCAAAACGCACGACCTCAGCTTTCATGTGTATTCACAGGCCAAGCACGCAGGCTGTCAGTGCGTATTCATTCTAAACATAGTCTCTAATAACCGATGTGAGAAAACTGACCATGAAGTGCACAAGCAAACCATCTGAGCACGCACCATTAAGTAATTGATAACCAGATTAGGATCAGTATGTATAGATCTTCACCAGATATCTGAGGGTGAGTGATTCGGTGAACCCAAGCAGGTGTATGACGATTTAATGACACATGTGAGATCAGGAAATAAACAATTTGAACGAACTGATGGTTTTACACTCACTTCCTCCTACTAGGTAGCTTCTTACTGGTTTTCATTAAACTTACATCAATTAAAATCCGCTACCAGATTTTGCTGTCGAACGAGATTTTCAGGCAGCACATAACGAATGAAAGCAACGTACTCGGGTGCCACACTTTAATTGCTAGTTCTTGTTTGCATCAACAGTTAAACTCCAGACATCGTGTTGTTGTGATGCATATATTGGCCACAACAACAGTGATATTACAATAAGGATTTACGGTATTCACTTTCTTCGTTGAAATCCGATGTTACCAGTACTCGTTCACCGGATCACCATAGGAGTGAACACAGAAGATACCCAGTGAACTTATGATTGTTGTTTAGCAATCAAACTATCATAACGTCTAACTTTTCGGACACTTTCGGTTGTTGAGAAGTGGAGTTGTTCATACTACTCCCTGATGAGCACATTACATCCTATGAAATCGAAGTAGTACAGTGAACAGGTTTGTCTCACTGTGGTCGGTTTGGTCACTTTTATTTTTCAACTATCTCGTTTTTAATTCGCGCTGATTACGTCTGACCACAATTACGTGTCACACTTTCTCTTCCATAGTCATCGGTTGATGGTCTGTTACAATGACATACCAGAGGTGAGTGGAGTAAAAGAATCCTCAGACATCGTAACAAAACGATTTGTTTGTTGTTAACTTGTGTTAGTTCGTCGTTCACTTTGACTGTCCCACATGCGGAAGTTCTATTCCATTGCGCCAATAAGTAATTAGAGACCTCGCCAGCTGTAAATTAAATCGCTCAAATTTGATCCTGAATTTCACAATTCATGTAGACCTTTGAGCCGTTCTGTTTCGAGAGGATTCACCGGAATTGGCTTTTGTGCCCATGAAGTTGCTTTGTTACATTTACTTCCATGTGATCTCCGGCTCATGACGAGAGGGTGATTTACTCGTAGATCCAACTAGTTTATGTTAACTCGTCATATTCAAATGTTCGGCCACACTCATACGTGAGTGCTCGTTATGTTTCCCGAGCTTTACCTCGATGATTCTCTGATGAAAATGTGTGGATCGGGTTGGATCCCCGAATTTTACTGTCAAAACTAAAATCATTCCATTTTTCTACAGTGCCCACCCTTCGTCTGCGAACCTTTATCGAACTAGGTATCTCAATCATTCGGAAACTGTTTTATTTTGAACTACCATGAACTAAATCGTTAGCTTCCTGTGTTGGTTAGTGAGTGTATGTGCGTACTGACCGAAGAAGTGTACGTAACGACTTTTAACCCCGTTTACGTTAAGTTAATCCCAATTATCATTCCACAGGCACAAAGAAAGTATAGACGTTAACCCATTTGCAGATTACCTAGAGAACCTGTCGTCTGTTTCCTGCGATTTTTTGCCACTGAACATGCTATACTAATCCTACCGTATCCATAAGAGGAGTGTCTCAAAAGCGAAGTGTTTGTAAAACGGGCCAGCATATTTTGGCATTGATATGTTCGCCGAGCTTGGCATTTAGGTTGTAAACGTTTCCTCACTAAGCGAGGTGATATCATCAGTGTGTGAGTGTTCCAGCGTATAACTTTGACTGTGGCATTTGATGAAGTTGGATCGATGTCTGCTCTTATATAGCAGAGTGGGTTGATCTACTAGTCTGAATTCTGGATGGTCGCTTTCTGTCGTGTTTGGCCTGACTCACCATTGGACGGAAATTATCAACACGATTACATGAACATGAACTGCCCATCAAGAGGCACGATCAATTTTCCCTGATCTCCGCCCACGAGGACGAAACTGGACACGCCTTCAACTTGAACACCGCAGAAATCCTTACTCAAGCAAATACCAAACATGCAAGAGAATTTCTCGAAGCTTGGTACTCAACAACCAGTTCAATAAACAAACACAGCGAACTAGACAAAATCTATGAACCAGTGCGAATCAAGGACTCGAGGAGGCGTAAACGTCATCAAGCCCAAGTACCGGTAAGCCCAAAGGATTCCAGGGAACAACCAATCGGACATCAGGTCAAAGCTCACTTGCGACAAAATCAACCAATGTTGGGCCAGGCCAAACACGACAGAAAGCGACCATCCAGAATTCAGACCAGTAGATCAACCCACTCTGCTATATAAGAGCAGGCATCGATCCAACTTCACCAAATGCCATATTCAAAATTATACGCTGAAACACTCACGCACTGATGATATCACCTCGCTTGGTGAGGAAACGATTGCAACCTAAATGCCAAGCTCGGCGAACATATCAATAACAAAACCATCAACCCGAGCTACGAACAACACCACCACTGTTCCCAACTATCAGGGGCTAGCATATATTTTTCGCTAGCCTAGCAACACCTGAGACACTCTATTAGGCTTGAATTGATGAAGTCAAACATTCTTCTCTTTCAACTACGTAAAAATCCATCAATAATGCTCCGGTCTTGGTGTGTGGTAGCACGTCTAGTGAAAGACACACAAACAACCAACGACGAATGCAATTGCAATTGCCAATTCACCTACGCGTGTTCAGCCAGCTTATTTTGTCAGGACCGCACACATTATCGCGTTATCGTGCAGTCGTTGAAGTTCCGAAATAGTAACTACAATTACTTACACAACCAGACGTTTGGTTGTTGCCACAGCTGGGCCTCTTGACAAGCTGTTATTGCGAGGAGGTATGTCCCAATTCATCGGAGTGACTTGATTCAGTGTGCATTGTTGAGTTGGGTGTGTTTGTATGTGCTCATACCAAACTGTCATTTGTGTAGCCTTTTCATGTAAAAACGTTGCTTTCTGTCATTCGTCCGTGCAGTGCTGTTGTAGAGTGTCTCCACTTCAGCTATGTAACATTATGCCACTGACTATTTCCATATTGTCAGGGTTACGCAAGATTATGGATGGTCGAGAGTTGTCACAGTCCAAAGAACACACCATCAAATGTCAAATTACAAGTATGGTGCGTTCGTGCGAACATTGTCCAAGAATAACAATCGGTCCACATTCAAAATATTCTGTTCATTCTGTCATACAGCCCCAAGTAGTCCATTGAATGAAATATGTCGACCAACGTGGCCTTTGTTAACTTGGTCAAGTCAACTCAAACACAGTCACATCCCGAACGGTAGATATCACCATCATTAATAAGCGGAATAAAAAGCCATGACAGAACAGACAGTTTGAATAAAGAACGAAAACAAGCCTGTTGGAATGCGAGCAATGAATCACGCACTGAAAATGAGCGAGAAATTGAAACAGTAAGCATGTTATTGCAAACATCGTACGCTACCAGGCAGGGCGATAGTCAGAAAGTAGTTCGGAGCACCGCCGATGATGTCAAAACCAACAGGGTTGGATATATATGCTTGGGACTTATTCTTGCCGTCCGGCAACTAGCCGTCTCTATAGATGAGAATAAAAAGCAGATTGAACGCTCTGTATAAAACCAAGTTCCATATCAGTCGACCATTCTAACTGGCCATATCTGGAGACACTATTCTAAATTTATGGGTTTTGTTTGCTTTCAAACAGAACCATTAGGCAAGCAAAAGGGTTAATCGAAAAGTGTAGAAATCACAATCCAATGAACAGAAGTAGACAGTCATTTTATCAATCCGTTGAGGATCGATTCCACACAAGGCGGATACAAGATTGATTTCCATTCTCTCATTAGGTCATGAAAGTAGCAAATAGTTGGAAGATGAGAAAAAACAAGAAAAGGTTTACAAAAAATTGTTTAACTCTAAGGAAAAAATCAATCGCCGCATGGATTCAACTCAATTAAACTTTGCATTCAGGAGGATTAGATCTCCGTTGATGTGAACATGGTTCAGTTTTCCGACTGGACGAGTAATCGGCAGTGTTTGGTTGAAAAGTTCGGTGTGATTTGCATACAGCTGAAGCAGAAAACGGGAAATGTATGTAACAGTCCAAACTGCGTCGTAAATTTTACGTTACAACTAGGTCAACTTAAGGATAGACGATCGCTCAAATTTCACAAGGCCGACTGCGGTTACCACATCCCTAAGTGAATCCAGTAAAATACTGACACATGAAACAACCAGTACAGATATGTGCCAGCGCCTATGGCAATAATCCACTGAAAACTTTCCGATTCGGTTATGGAGCATCATTCCCCGGTTAATCTCCGACCGAGGTGTTACAACAAATGACCGGTAATCCAACTCGGTCGGGTAAAACCTGTTTTCTTTCTACAGAATCAAGTTTGTAGATTTGAGAGTAGACAGAGAAAAAAAGCTGATTGTCAGAATAAAGATTATTTGTTGTCCCATCTCACAGTACCTCGCTGTTTCTCTATCGGATATTGTTTGCATGGGTGGACCCCCTGATTATGAGTGTTTTAGCGCAGCCCCAGGGAACTCCAGTGCAAGAACCACTTTACTTGTTTGCATTTCTATACTGATATTCCCATTTAGACGAGGCCTACCTGTGAAAACTGTAAGCTTTGGCTGAACTCTAGCGACAGAGTCAGAACGTGCTCACTTTGTAATTATTCGAGACCCATAGAGGTAGGCTCTACTTACCACCACCGATTCGAGCCCGAATTATGCGCAGAACATACGCCATATGAGCATCCTTAAAAGATAAAAATATGCTGGACTACTTATGAATAACATAAGTCCTCTTCGTACAAATTATTTCTTTCACAGCTTCATATACAGATTGGTTACGGATCCAGGAGAAGTAAAGTCGGGGGTCCTTACCGTTAGTTCATTCTCATTTGTGTTTCTGACCACGCGTAGTTCTCGCACTTGTTCCGGCACAAACGGTATCTCCTTCTTCACAACCAACGAGTCTGTCGTGATCGTATTTTCAGATGTGTTCAAATAAATACAATCTTGCTCAAAATCAACCAGAATCTTGAAAGATTTGTTAGCTTGCGTAAAGAACTCCATGGTAATTCTGATAAACAGGCATGAATAACACAAAGAGGATGGTGTGAATGTAAGACAAACAAAATTTACTACTCAACTTGGAATTTCTGAGATACTAACTGTGTTCAGATAGGTTTACAGATTTGAACTAAACGAACGAAAGCCTCTGCTTCGGTCAGGGAGTAAATTGTGTTAAGCTGGTCGCTGATGTGGATACCAAACAAGTGAACACAAATGACACAAAGTGTGCCTTAGACTATTGGCTCGGAGATAAGTAAACATTGAATACTGAAGTTAGCTGTAGCGGCAGTCTGACAGATGTAAATCTACTGACCAATGGCAATGGGTCAGTAAGGCAGCCAGGTGACCTTGATTAAGCGTTTACATTTACTCGTGTCCAGGACTTGTTTTGTTACGAATTTCACCACTCGTTCATTTTGTACCGTAAGAGTAGGAATAGTTTTCCGATGTCCACTGACATCACCTTGTACAAAGGAAAAACGACTACAGAGTTGTTCTCTCATTCGTCAGGATAATTTTGAATACCCTGCTAATCGCTCAAATGTGCACCCCAGAGGGAGGCTTTCTGTGTGTAGAATTTCATACACGGTATCTATAGCTCCTTCAAATAAATGCCCGTGACGTACTGATGAACAAACTAATGTCACAATCCTCTCAGGGCGGTGGATGTATTTGCATTCCATGATATTGTAAATGGTTTGTGACTGTCTGTGCACTATAGTTGACAACTTGGAAGTTAGCAACATTGTTCTAATTACATCGAAATAAAAAGCTGTCGGCTATCTTCATTGAACTTACTGTTTTGAATCTGAAGACAGCTTGGTGCTCAGAGTGAGATTTTGGATACTCTCACGATGGGACTGATTGGGGTAAATCAGGTCCAGTGGTAGCATCTGAAAGAATAATGAAATACACATGGCTCGTGGACAGACATGCTGAGAAGTGTCCGACATTTTGTCTCATATGATGCTAAAACGACTTGACAAATACAGTGATTTGATACGTAATTCGATTCACAAAGACAAGAGAGTTTGCTGAAATTCCCAGACTTATTCAATGTCTGTTGAATACTCATTACCCGGTTTAGAAAAACTAACAGCTGAAACGATGTTTTCCCCTGAAGAAGTTCAATGAAAGGACAGCAAGCTGATATGCGGAACAATTTCACCGTACACATACAGACCATTGATACATCAATATGAGAAATCAAAACGGACAGCAAAGAAAATCAAGTGTCAGATCTCATAGTCGTCATCATTACCGTGGTAACAGCAACCCTACAAGCAGTTTTTCCGAAAACAAGTCGTAAGTTTGAAGATTCGGATAGCAACAGTTGCAGGGATGTGCAGCGTTAGGCTGTGTGACGTTGAATACATAACCCGAAACGCCGTCAAAGGATCGCACTGGTGCTAATGGATGATGCAGACTCTTTGTTTCCATGTTTGGCTGTGAGGTCTTGCGCTCGGATGGCCTGCTTTTTGACTTCCTACGGGTTATGTCCAGAGACCCGTACTCACAAATGGCGCTCAGTCCTGCCTATATAACATGCTTTGCATCCACATCGATATTCATAGATAACATTGGATTTGGCTGACTCGAGTATCAGCTGTTCCATAAACGGTGTTAGAATTTGTAAATTTTTGAACAGGTTCACTGGGAAATGTACAGTGTATGTTCTGACGATAGAACCAACTGGACTGATTGACATACATCAACGAGTAAATACGGGCCTTTGAAAAGATGAAAATGTCAAAATTGCCTATGTTCGGGGCATTAGGCACAAATTTTCAACAAAAAAGATGCTATTACAGATATACTTGTTGAGTGGTCTACCGTCACATCCATAGAGCAACAAAATAGGTTTATTCACGGAAGTCCTAAAACTGTTTTTACCCCTAGGTCAGAAAGCGACCTCAGTTCCCTACCTGTCATTAGAATTTTGTTGCACTTTCAATGAAGTTCAAATAGTTAGAGAAGAAAATGTGAGAACACAGTGTCAACGTTGAGTGTAACTCAACATTCCCGAGGCACTCTAACCGTAATTGCTAGAAGTTTATCAAACTCCCAAATCACTAAACCAACACTGGAACAACTTTTGCTGCCCAAAAGATTGCTTGAAATTTAGAAAATTTAAAACACTACGGTCATCCTTCATCAGCTGTCAACTAACGCGGCTGCCGTTCAAATAATGTTCACATGGTCACTACATTTTTTGCAGAGTTTGGATCGGCTTGTAATCTGAGACCATATGCATGACAACAGATGACTTCGTTATTCAACTCGAACGAACAGAAATCTGTACAAACTAAGGAAACACGTGTTTGGAATATACACGAGGTCACTTTGAACAGATGTATTATGAAGCAGATTCTGCAAAGTATACGGAGACACATACTTCCAGCTGGGTTTAATAGGTACATTTACTAGAAAGTTAGAAAGTTCATTGTTAATCTTGCACTAGATACAGAGAAGTATTCTGCAAAAGCCACGGTTTAGACGGATGAGTCACACATACCTTACGGAAAGATGAAGTGTTCTTCGTGTAACTACGTCTCAAAAAGTCGTAAGTAACTTTCGAACCTAAAATATTCACGTCGGTTTATCATCCGATATGACATGCCTGTATTCATCTGTAACGCAATTTCTACCCAAACTATCGTAGTTACCTAATTACTTATTAATGCGATTGAATGTATGTTCTCTCACTAGGCTTATGTGATAGTACACTTCTTCATACATCTCTAACCGCACTATACAATACAGGATGTAGTGGAAGGTGTATATTCGAAATTTTGGACCTCCTTGTTCACCCGTGCGTTAGATTAGACTACAATCATTCTCTTCATGTTTCTTATTCACATCAATTTGTATGATCGTTTAACTTGCACCAACAAACTACCAGTCAGCAACCAAGGGTCATAAGCTTCGGATGATGTTTTATGTTCAGAACTAAGGATCGATAGTTAGTATTTTTTCGGTGAGTGATACTCGTTTACCTTAAAAAAGAAATAACGTCAGAAAGTTCATCTGAAAGTCATGAATACTGAGCAACACATTGTGCCATTTTACCCCACTCATATCCGTTTCGTTCTAGCCTTTTGTTTACTTGTGTTCGAAGTTCGCGTCTGGAAATTTGGAGCGTTAAATGGTTGAACATGTCTGAAAAATATGTTTCCCACTTTGAAGACTAGTCAAAATATCACGGAGAACTCGGTGAATTTCCTCGCACTGGCTGGACTCAGAAACGAGTGAACAGTTTGCTGAAAGTTTGGCTGTAACCACCACTCGTCAAAACTCGATCAGTCGTTCAAAATCACACTCACTTACACGTAATTTACGTTTTTATACGTATTGATCAGAATGTGTGAAACTAATTGGTACAGTAATTCTCAACTTCAGACGACACCATACGAATATGTGGGTTCAGTAATCGACGATAAATACCCTTGTTTTTCGGACAACATGTCATAGTTACTTACGAGGCGTATAATGGTTCAGTTAAGTAATTCTGAGTTATACTCGAGGCATTGTTTTACAACACAGGTAGGTATGTGTACTCTGAAATATAATTATGACTGGCCAATAAATCTTAGATAATTACTTAACAGAATGTAATTTGTTCCAAGTAACCGTCTGTGGTGCCAAAAGTCGTTATACATCATCATACTAAACGCTAAGTAAAAGTTGCGAAATTGGTCTTGACAATACCATAAGACTACCTGGAAAACCACACCATGCTGTGTCGATAAGCGTAACAAAAACTAAACCTGAATCAAGTCAATGTTTGATAACTAATCACGCTTTAAGCAGAGGAATCACCGGGAAGCAACATTCTAGAGTGTATTGCTTCTGATTTGGTGGGTGAACGTTTTTGGGACTTTCACGTTGATATGGACTATCTATAATTTCACTAAGATACGAAGTGCCACCATGAATGAATTAGAAAAGAAAGTTTTGGTTAACAAGCAAATGAATCTGACATATTGGAAGATACCTGAGAGTCTCTGGAGGTCAGTGTATGTAGTCCGTGGTTTCCTTAGTTACCCATCTCCTAGAGTGGATAACCGAAATAAAGGACTACCACCTACCTTATTTAGGCAAGACAAATGTAGAACCCACTGTCTGGTGTCTAATACAGCAAAAGTGTCAAAAGGAACAGGCTGCTCTAAGACTTTTTGAAGAACATTGTATCACTGCCCTCAGTCGAATCCCTAAAAAGGTTCAACTCGACTTTTTCAACTAGGAAAAATCAGGAGAAGTTTTGCTTCTCATGGCCATACAGGTGGGGTTTTCTGAGGAGTAAAAGTTTACTTTGGACGGCCCGGATTTACAAAGAGGCTTGTGAAGTACCGACGCGTTTCTGTGAATACTTTAACGAGACAGATCGCTAATAGGTTGGGATGTATTACCAGATTCCGGTGTGAGTGACTTGGCTATCCCGAATGGGCAAGCAAATTACAGTTGAAATTTAGACATGGTAAAGAGATTTTCCCAGCTGTGTCGTCGCATTTGCCAAAAAGAGTATTTTCAAGAGAGACATCATCTCTAAGGGTCCAGTAATTAGACTAATCATCACGGCTGAGAGAAAGGCTGCGCGAAGTAGACTATACGCATACGAAACTCAAATGGGCTTGATTAACTTCCAGATAGTACGCCGACAATTTATATTTATGCTATCAACAGGAATGGCAAGAGAAGCGCTTTGCTGGCTGTTTTCGGAGAACTTTCAGATAGACAGAAAATTCTGTCTGAAATGCTCTGTTCCATTTTTTCCAAACATTTTCATACACATTATCCCTGGGCCATCAATCACCATTTAACTGACACAGGTAGTCAGACAAAGCCGGATGAGTTTTTCCAAGTCTTCTACAAGCCCGACTTCCACCAGTCGGGGTCTGATTGCTTAGGCGGTAGGATGTCACTACTGTTCCACTCTACAGCCTGTAGGTTTGCGGGAATACAGACTTTGCACAAACCATCCGGCTTCAGTGGTCAATTGCTTTTGAATTATCTGAAACTGAGTGGAATAAGTGACACCAACGAACGTGGGTCTCATGGCAGACACGTATGACACTCTCACGAATTCGCCAACACTCTCATCCTTCGCCAGTAGGTTATGATCCACTCCAAGTCTGTATTTTTAATTGTGAGAAGTATAGTATTCTGGTTTCACAAAAATTGAACAACCCCCACAACTGATCAAAGCTTTTGCATTCCATAAGATTTCTATTCATCCCCCTTCCAAAAGAAGCACCGGACTCGAGCTTCGCTCCTGTTAGAGCACGCCAGTGGTGTTTTTTATTAATCTATCTGATTTGTCTGGGTGCTCTCGTGTATAATTAGCATATTTGAAACCGTAAAACATGATCGAAGTTACCGAAAACGAACGTTTGAACAAGCGGTGTCTTGAAGACTGTGTACTTGTTGAAAGTTAAGTAAAACGTGCAAGCATTCTGATTCAAAGTTCTAGTGGCACGGGAAAATCCGATCATAATTATTTGTCAATAAACTGGCTGCGGGATTCCGAGGTAACTGAAAACTGATCACAGATACTTAATCCCATTTGTTACTGTTTGAGGAAACTCATCAGACCGCCGATTTTATTGTTGATCAAGGTAGGTGTGAGAAAACATCACTGTACACTGTACTGTTTCATTCAAGACGGACACCACAAACTCGATACAACATTCTTCGCAATCACTATTACCTTTGAGTGCAATTTAGACACCCTAGTGGTCGTGAGTACCCAGTGGAGATGTATGATTCAAACTTGGCTCAACATTCATAATCGTAACATTAGTGATTGGAGTCAACGAGATGGCTATAGTATACTCTTACGAAGCCGCATTCTACTGTGGCAATTTCCGCTTTCACCAGTAGAAGACTTATGTCCAAGCTAAGCTATCATTCTTCGTGCATTACCTTTGCAATGACTCCAGATCCAGGCGCCCTGACAATACGAGACTGCTGACGCTTGTTTGTGTATGAGTGGATGACAGTATACCACAGGTTGTCCCGTGCTAGCTAGTTCTTTTCTCTCACTCATAAATCTATTCAAATGTACCTCCTGCGGAACTCTGCTAATGCGAAGACAAATTAAACCATTCTCTTCTGCATGATTACAAGCTGCTTGTGAGTTAAAACACACGAAAACCTGCACACAAACTGACCACCAGAAGTAATGGCTTACCAAATCGTTCGACACTGAAAAATAATCAAACTCCGCATTTGTGCAAGTTTGTTCCAGCTGTACATGCCTCAGTTTGTCCATTTCGAAACTCGGAGGCAGCCTCAAAGTCACGTGATCGGAAAAGGTTATCTGAAAAAGGATTCAAGAAGATTGCAAATAAACCATTGAAGGCTTTCCAAAAAAATTTTTAATGCATGTTCTACTTTAGTTTGAATCTCCATGCACAGTGAGTATGTAGATGACCTCTTGACAAGACATCTATAACTGACACACTTTCGACACATTTTCGTATGCTTGCACTAATAACCGCATTGATACGTCGTTTATGATAACCCAACGCGGTTAGACGTCTTTTAGCTTGCATTGGCTTACATTCCAAGCCATAAAGAGACCTTAATAAACAGCCTTGTTCGCTCACCTTGCTGGCAAGCCCAGCTCTTCCGACAGAGCTGGTGTCAGTACCATCCTGTCTCGAATCTCCCCACACACGCACTTGGTTTGAAACTACTATCGGTCATGAACACTGTCAAACCAGAAATTTACCAGGCCCTCTTCCACATGTTCACATACGGGGAGGTTTGAAACAAAAAAGACATCCTCGCGCCTAGGCTGGTGGACGCGAGCTATGCACCGAGAGGATTTTGATTGCGAGGCGTGTACAGCTTCACACAGCAAAAGAATTACAAGTCAAAGATTGTGATCATATCAGCTTATCTTTACATCACATCCCGCAAGTCTCCATTTGTTTAAGCAGTGGTCCGCAGCAATTATTTCTACAGTGCTATCAGGATTTCGATAGATCCAAACACCTTGTTACACTGCCAGTTACGTGATATATGTGCATATTTTTTATTGGCGTCATTCTCTTTTGGGTGTAAGTAACTTCAGCGCCAATAGATGTAATAAGATCAAAGACCATTACTAAAAATCTGTTCATGTTTAACGGTAACGGTCTGGGAAAACACTGACAGAGTGACGATCAGCGTATGTCCTCCAGAGACGTCCTGACGGAAAATCGACCTTCATCAAGATGGCGAAATGCTGTGATCAGCTGAGATTTGATTTCCACTATGCACAGTGACTTTTGTCGAGAGAAGTCACGGCATTAAGTATCATTAGCAAATCAACGTGCCATAGACCTTATTTAATAAGCCACTCAGACGGAATCGTTGGCGAACGCGGGTGACGCATAACCTATCCCACGCAAAACTGAGTATATTTAATTAACGTATCTCACCGCTGCGTATGCTCCCCTGTTATGAAGGTCGAACGAAAATTTCTCGGTATCGTAAGGTGCAGTGACGGACTGATCGGAGTTGATCCACTGCCCGATGGGAGTTTGTGCGTTATTTCTAATTCCGTAGATTCGAAGATCTCCGTTTGACCACGTTTCCAGTACTATGTCATTGTAGTCATCTTCAAACACCGTACAATTCGTGTCCAAATGGATGAAACAACATTCGACCGCATCGTGCGACGGAGATACAAAGTGTCCAGCTAATCGAGCCTTCCTTCCGGCCGTCAATGGAAGTGGGAATTTTGTACCGAATTCCTGATCACGAAGCTTTTAATAGAAAGAACATTGTGTGAGAGCATGATGTTAGTTTTGGTTCATAGGAAAGAAACGGAGTTCGCGGGACAACAAGCGTTTTGTTCGCTGGAAAATAAGTCTGGAAGACCCCTGCTCCAAAATAACAAGATTGGGAAGAACAGTAGGGTTTTGTACGGAAACTGGCCGAGGAAGTCACACAGGGATGCAAACAGATTACCTGGGTTGTCAAATCAAGAAAAACTTTGAATTTCCAATCCGGTCGTTTGATTGGCTGTAAAGATGGCTAACCCAAAAGAACAAAAGCACGAAAATTATTTCGTGAATTTAAACGGTGAGCACAGACAAAAAGGTGTACGATCATACACGTGTTGCAACATGGTCAGTGTTTGTAGGTCAGATATTTTGGGATGTCGCAAAGTCAAAACTAATTGCCGTTATAGCGTCTTGTACACTATTTTATACTACATGTCTTTTATTGTTATTCATGCCTTTTCAGCTTCTTCAACCTCGCATGTACACCTGATGTTTGAACAAGGTTAATCGATATACAGAGTAATCAATAATTTAAATATTGCACTTCCGAGTTCGCGAGTTCTGCTTACTGTTCGCGTTCAGGGTCTGTGGCGTACAAGTCTTTGGAAGAGTTAGAATTCAGCGGAATCAACCGTTTAGTTTGGCAAATTTATTTATTTATTTATTTGTCGTTGGAATTATCTCGGTCGTGAAATCGAGACTATCTGGGGACACACGACAGAATCCTCATTTGGTGTGGTGGAACACTAAACCAACGTGCCTCCACGAACTGTTGTGAGTTATTTGTTTTCCTTTTCATCAGATTTCGACTTTCTATTCACATCTGAGTTTCCGTATACTGTTTAGATCCACTACACCGTCGATCATGGGTTTCATATTCATGTAAACTGTTCGTCTAGTCCACTTCGAAAATGCTATCGTCGAAAATTTCTCACAAACTCACTGTTGCTGTCTACAAAATTCAGAGACTACAGCGTGATTACAGTGCACTTAATGGGGTCGACCAGAGATATTCTGAAAACACACTTTCGCTTAACACATGAAAATGACGATAGGTTGACGCTTTGTTCACCAAATTAGTGCCCAGTGGATGAAGAACTGATGACCCATTTTTCAACTGAACATTGCAAATAAGATGAAACAAAATGTTCCGCATTGCAAAATCCATCAAAACAAGGAGATCACGAATGTGCATTGTAAACGATCCAGCTTAATCAGAGATGAATGCGAGAGATCAAATTTCTTAAGGTTCCTGAACAAGGATGGCTGTTTCTTCCTGAAGAGATTATCCAGGTGAGCTCAGATATCTCCAACTGTTGCTCCGAGTAACAGTTAAGTGTTCTCCCATATTGTTGCCAATAGTACTGAGAAACAACTTGGATCGATCATCAAACATGAACTACGCCAATCATACGGTTATCGTGAACATGGAAAAGTACCGTGTGGTAAACCTCACTTACTTTGCACGCTTCGACAAGCACCGCGTTTTGCAAATCTGGCATTTGGAAAGCGGGAGCAGCCGCATGAACCTCGGGTCGCTTGGTCCGTGACACATCAATTTCATTCGAATAGCCTACGAGGAGGAGATTGGCAATAACCTTTAGTGTAAATGCTACAGAGGAAAGTACGCCGGACTTATTGGTGATAGTCACCACGCGTATGTAAGTACTTAAGTAGATGTACAAATAACTGTATTAAATTTGGTTGGCAAACCATTAACACGTCCGCAATGAACCTCACGGTGAAAGCTTTCTGTGTGGCGTTGACCACTAGGCGTCCTCAGCCAACTTTATATTGAAATTTTGAACCCGTTTGATTGAATGAATCACTAGGGTTGAAAGGCATACATGATTTCAGCTTAGGAATGAAAGGAAGAGCTATATATATTCCTGATTGTCTTGCTGTATCACTTTTGAAGTGATTTTAGCCTAGTTGCCAGTGAACAGCCTACTTGAAACCTGTTGAAACCTGGTATGTTGTGACTCTACAGATATCTTGAAATTCTTCGCCAGACATACACTAATCCCACTGACGTCATGCAAATGTGTACATCATTTGTACGTCACTGGGTTGCCACTAACACCATCTTTCCTCGCTTAATCAACAACTCATCTCCAATCCAGTATTCTTCATTCTCCGCGACTGCGTTTATCGTTCATTTTTGTTAGCGTAGTTTCAATCTACTTTAATTGTTGTTACTCCAAAGCGTTGGGTATGTTGTTTAGGGACAGCGTGTTCTCAGTTCGCACTATTGGTAACATGTACCTCCATTATTTCAAGACGTTCTCACATGGGTCTTCCGAATATTTTCTCCACATTTTCAATCCTAATCAGCCTGGACCGACTGTTTTACACGACTACTACGGAGAGAGTAAATTATCCATGTCAATGTTTTGTAGTGTTAGTGAATATAAAATTTCTTGTTCAATGCTGACACTTCAGATGCTGTTGGTCAATAGACTTTGCAATCTGACTGACTTGTTCCCTGAGCTCGTGAGCTCATCTCAGATAGCTTACAGTGTGATCTTGACTGGTAATCAAGCGTTCCTGTTCAGCAGTGTCAATTGTAGTCGGCTTTATACATTTCGCGTCACGTTTTTCCGGAGATTACGCCTCTAACCCTCATTTCAACTGCAACTTTGATGCACGCAATAGCGCTGGTTGGGTTGCTCTACCATCCAGTTAAATGTTAACAGCATTGTACAGGAACCAGACAAGCATGGCGTGAGCGTGGTCAGTGAGCTGTGTTCGTGCTCAAATCACGTACAAGCGGGTCAGCGAGTTGGGTTGCGTGTGTGCGCTTCGTTTGGTCAAACTATGGCGCAAAGTGACCGTAGTCCATGTACGCGATAATTAGACATGAGCTCCGTAAATTGCCAATTCAGTCAACCGGTGATGAGAATTAACTAAACTCCTATCCAACTTTTGTCCACCATCGAAAGCACGACATTGTGCCGTCGTATCATTTTCACACTATTCTCTAAGAAAATTATCGGTCGTACAAAGTAGACCTACATCATTCAGTTGCGGAATTCAGGCACGGTGCCCAGTGAAGAACCAATTCCAAGGGATCCAAGTTAGTACGTTCTGAAATGTTATTCCGTAGACTTGAATTCGTTTCAACTAGAAGCCGTATCTTTAGGCCCTGATTAAAAAACACCATCGCATAAACTTAATCGTATTTGTGTTGAAGTCCAGTTTGCAAGGCTCACTGATCAATTATCCGATCTTCGGCCAAAGACTAAGTTCAGCGACATAGCTTATGGGTCTATCATGTCTCCGACGTGCAATCACGAGGCAACACCTGCAATCGTTAAGAGAACTTAGTAAAAAAAGTCGGTTATTCTTAAGCCCGACCACGGTTTTGGATCCATGTTTCTAGGCAAAGTTACGTATATGCAGATGTTAGCAAAAACAAATTTAATCAAATAGAGAGAGTGGATAACCTCACCGAAATAGAGGATCGCATAGGACGACATCTGCAACCGCACTTAGAGATGTGGGTTATCGATTCGATAACGTATAAAACTCTTAAGCCGTATGTATATTTAACAGCCTAAGTTTGGCCTGCCGCTTGGGCCAATCTTGGCATTGACGCTGGCTACTCGGTATTTCAACACCACTAGAACGAAAATATTAGACCCGCCCCGTCAAAGATTCTTTTGAATTATCCACTGACTTGAACATACTCATCCTTGCTAGCAAACTGATGTGCTCTGTAGACGTCCAGTCACTGTTCACAAACGTTCCGCTGCACAAAACGACTGACTACATTTGTGAGCTCGTTGAAATGAGTCATATTTTGTTGCTGCTTCTGACCAACATATTGAAGGAAACCTTGCTGCTGTGTACTGAGATTGCCGGTTTCTGTTTTCTCGAGCAGTCCTACCGTCAAGTAGACGGAATAGTCATCGGAAATCCACTAGATCCTTTTTTAACAAATTGAGCAACAGCTGGTTACGGGGACAGGAATCTTTTCCTGTTACATGCGTCACGTCAACAACACATTGCTATTCAGTTGATTTGTGTAGGTGATAGGTAAGATGGTACAACTTCTAAATAGTTGCTATCCTAACCTAAATGTTACTTGTGGATTTGAAGGCAACATCCGCCTGCTATTTTTAGGTCTACTCATAAGTCAACGGGAATACAGCTTGACTGGAAGAACTGTCTATCGAGAAACCACGTGATCCGTTCAATATATAAACGTCAACAGCTTCACACCCGTCGGAATCAAACGAACACTAGTGAATAATCTACTCACACTAACAAGGCGATTCTATACGCATGACGATCCTGACGAGGAACTAGACTTGATTACTTACGTCCTACACTCATATGATTTTTCCCAGAAGGTTCATACATAGACATAGCAGACAATAGGTGTCACCTGAAGAGATGTTCACTGTAGAGTAAAAAGTCCACATAGAGCTCTTTTAAGGGTGATTATATCATGCGCCAAGCAATACAGCGATTGACAACCTCAATTAAGCGAATGTCCCATGCAGCTGAACTCCGTGTAATCACTCAGACACTCTTCCAGTCAGAAGAGATTAGCCTACTGATGCCACCTCAGATTGTGTTTACCAGTGTGACTGAGGTAAAAGTTACATAGGCAGGACCGAGAGATGCATGAGCTCCACAGAAAAGGAACTTTTACGTGAATAGATAAAGAAGTCCGTGTTACGGGAGAACGGCAATGTTGCTGAAGCGCGTAAACAGCCCATTTTCCCAGACGCTAGACACGCCCTGACCCCTGGTCACACTATCGATCCATCGTGTGAAGTCAGAATTCTATGACGTCATTCTGATCTAAGATATTTGTGGTTTGCTGTTGGGATCGCAAACAGTGGACTCAAGACAGTTGTCTGTGTTCATAAAAAATTGTTCGTAAAGTTGACCCTTTCCTAGACGTATTGGACTATCCTGACCCGCTTGTTAAATGTCTAGTTGTCCGCTGTAAAAAAAAGCCAACCATATTATTGTAAATTTAGTACTGACGAATCACTAGGAAGTGCTTGCAACTGCCAGTTTTTGTGTTGTAACTGTTTTATTTGAACTGTTATAGGCGCTGAACAGCACTGGTAAGTAAGGAGTAGGTAGGTATCTACCGACTAAAAGCCATCACAGAGGGTTACATTACATATGACGACATTAATAGTTTAAGAGCGGTAGTCAATTATGCATAGGCATTATTAATTAATTACACCGCAAATAAACTGTTGAAAAATTGAATCACTCTCACCAGGTGTGTATCCATTCAGCCAACTGTTCACTTGTTCACGATCTGCACCGGATTTTACCTTATCTTTCCTGGCAACAATTGTCGGATCACCAGCTTTAACAGAGGAGATACTGCTGTGTGCAGAATTGCTTTCGCTACCTAGACCCAACGAACGACGTGCCTCCTGTTCTTTCCGTCTTGAGCGCCTGGAACGATAATTTTTTAATGACCTTCTACGCTCCATGTAATACTGACTTTTTCCAACCTCAAGATAGTATTCCGCGTCTGAGTGCACCGAGCTCGCATCACTATCCACCTCATTGTGCCGATTGTGGTCAACCGATAATGATCTGGCTGAATACTGATACTTGCCAGCATATTCTGGTTCAATCTGAACAGGTGGTCTATAATCAACGTCCATATTTGGTCTTTCAATTATGGTAGCTTTCGGCCGTTGCGACTGCATTCCTGATAGAGTTGTCTCCAGAGGATAGAATACGTGAGTTTTATTCGTGTCTACAAACTGTGCTGCAAGTTCAGGAGCAGTTCCTTTAAGTTTACCCGGCTTTGTTGTTACAATCTCTATCTCTGTCGTTGCTGGCTGTGTACTAACAGCTGTGTAGTGAGCCGGTTGTGAAACGCGAGGTATTTCCAAGGCCGACTCATTGGTTAGCGTAACGTCAGCTGCATTTTCTGGTCTAAAGCGGGTTGTAATCGAGTCGGCAATTTCAGGTGCTGACCCCTTCATGGGTTTCACAGGCTCCATTTGTTCATACTTGGGCTGGTAACTTTCTCGAATAGGTGTACTGACCTTGGGTTCTTGTACCCCACCGGTGAGCGTATTATTTGGTTCGAAACCAGCTCTACCCGAATCAATCAGGATATCAGCCAACTCGGGTGCTGTACCTTTTAGCTTGCGTCGATGTGGCTCCTCACTAATCACTGATGTGGGGCGCGTTTGTGTCGGCTCTACCCTACTCGTTTCTGTCACTGACATTCGTGACTGCGTCAAGCTGGGTTCGGGTGTTAGTGTAAAGTTTTCGAATTCCGGCACTGCTTTCTGTCCGGCCATATAGGCGGCAATTTCTGGAGCTGGGTCTTTAAGCACACTCTTTGGAACAGGTCCTCTGACGGGAGCAATGTCCATCGCTGCACCTAAATAGAGCGGGCGCTCACTGATGGAAGCGGTTGAATAGCCTTGATGACCAGTCGGTTCAGACCTGTAGACATCAGGCATTGAGATAGATGGGCGGATTTCTGTACCAGATGTGGTTGGTGTGCCTGAAACGGAAAAAATAATTCATTTGTAAACTTTTCTACGTCTGTGTTAACAGACCAACTGCACAGTAAGCTCGCTATCTTGGATAAAACAGGCGAAAACAGGCGAAAAAAGCACTTTACTCAATTTAGGACCGTTTTGTCACAAACCTCGTCGGCTGCGCATTTTTCGCACGACCCTAGCTGGATTATTACTTATCACATGACCCACAGTTCCAAATCTGATTGTCGTTATACCCGGTTTTCAAACTGCCAAGTAGACGGGTGTCTATCTTTTTGACATCAATGGGTTGAGGACTGTGGAAATAAACTACGAGGCGTCATTCGAAACTCCCGCTCAAACAATTAAAATTGTTTTGTTTGAACAGTGGAATATTTCGGCGTGTGAAAACTATAGATCAGTCGTAATCAAAACAGCTCGTGCACTCCCATAGACTTCAGTGAGTCCAACTGGAGCTGACAGGAATATGGCTGTCTTCTATCGAGGCGATCAAACAGTCTGAACACTGCTCACTGGAAACTATTCGCTGAGAGCTTGAACACGATATTCCAGTCGTACTAACTGTGGGGTCATTGAAGCAGTGGTAGACAAGGTTGTCTCTCAAAAATGTGGCCGGAGTTTTACTACCGGCTCTAGCAGTGAGATGCGCTGTAAACCGGCTCTAACAAGGGCTAAATTTAAGTCTAATGGTTCCTTCAGGAAAGTGCATGTAGTAGGTGTCATCAATTCTGTGTGATTTCCAGTTTATGTAATCATATTTGTTAATTTTCCAGGCGACTTCCTGCCTGATTTCTAATATTCTGAATTCTACCTGCTGCTCTTTTTCGGTAAATCCAGGTGCAGGCATTCACACCCGGTGTAAGATATCAATATGTTTGACAGCGTTAGAGGCTGCGATTCTGACTCGCCTCTCCGAGAAGCTTGCAGCCGTCGCTAGTGCTCTGAAGTTCTCCGGAGTGAAGATCAACACACGTAAGACTGAACTTACGGTCGTATGCGGCGACCATAAGCACAACACAACGGCCATCGCTAATGAGCCTGTTCACTTCGGCCCGGATTCTATCCACTCACTGAGCGCCTCTGACACGGTGACCTATCTGGGTATGCCGTTCACCGGGAAAGGTAAACACATTCAATAATATTTTCAAGTTGACCATCACTCACATTTGATCGCAGCGTTCGNGAGGCTGGCTGGAAAGTCTATCTGAATGCGAACGCTGCGATCAAATGTGAGTGATGGTCAACTTGAAAATAAAAACCAAATCCCCGACTACTTATCAGTAACATTCAATAATAATCGATTGCAGCCTCTTACGATGCTGCATGAAACAATCAAAGCACTTCTGAAGCCAGATCAGCTTCTACACCGTTAGAGACCGCATCCGATCCTGAAAATGAATGACTCACCAGTTCTCTGCCAAGTTCACCGAAACATGCTCGAACTTACGCACTGTACAATTCACTAGTTGGTTCGGCAATTGCCGCGCCTTCCTAAAGACATTCCAACCAGCTACATCCACACCCCATTCCGGTTGAACGGTCTGGGCATCCTGAGTTTGTCCACCACGAGTGGACAGTTGCCTTCCAGCCAATGTCCAGTTCTGCATAATATGGTCATAGGTGATTCGTTTGTCTTCGGGAAGTGTCACGCTCCCCACTCTCTAATCGTTGACTGTTCAATCCGGAACACATTTTTTCCAGTATCTTCGTTCGTGCCATCCAGCCTCGATGTAGTCTTCCGTTGAATATGGTCCGGAATTTACGAGGTGGTCAGAGTGACTACTCATTTCTTTGCCACAGCAACTGCGGTCAACCGGAAGGCCTAAGTCGTATTCTGCAATCATTCTGCGTCACACACGACGCGTGTTGTGCTCGACACAACAGCGTGGCCAAAGACCTCGCGAAACGACTGCACAGCTTGGGTTATACTGTCCTCGAGGAGCAACCAGTACCAACGGCGAGTTCGTTCGTCAAATCCAATGTGGTCGCGGTTTGTGACGGCGATGTTGTAGTGCTTGTCGTCAATACAGTGGACGGCTACAGGATCCATTCACTAGAGATTACCTCTTTTTCAGATATCATATTTCCCTCTTCATGTAGCGCCATTCTTCTTCTAAGTGTGTCCTCCCACGTGATCATGGATTTGTGTGCTGACTGTTCTTTTTATCTGAAAACCCATGGCACACTTGTGCGGGGAACCTGGCGTTAAATGTTATCGCTCCTCTGACAATTATCTCACTATGAAGGCTATTTTTCTCTCCCGGTGCCTGAGCCCTGACTGCGATAGCACCCCTGTGTTCTGAACAATTTTTGATTCTGTGAGATTAACTGATTATTTTATACTATTTTTTTCTCTTTCTGAAATCTGTTTGTTACAAGCCTCACAAGTAACTTTTCACTTCATGACCGGACTAATAACGGTTGCTACTCTTGTGAGAGGACATGTCAACTGTCCAGTGTTGCTAACTGTACAGCCCCAGCATTTGTCCGATAGCTTGTTCCCACATTCTCCTCTTTACATATCTCTTGCTTAATTTTGGTGTCACCGTTTGTTCTTCCTTTGAACGAAGATGTGTATGTTGTTCTTCAGAATAAACGATATATAGTAGTAGCAATGATAGTGGGTTACAAATTCTGTTCTGGTAGTGGCCGCGTAAATACAACCTCTGGGTAATTTCATGAATGAAAATTGACTTCAATATGTGTATCTTGGTAAACGCGAAAAGCCGTGTTTGTTAGTTAGAGAGATTACCGCTCCGTACGATCATATCACCGTTGCAGTACTTACAATAATCCAGTATAGTATGAAACCAGATGCACTTGAAAACGAAAGTAGACCATAACATTATCATACCCACCAAAGAGGTTAGTAATTTTAGTATAATGAGCTATTCTGAATCCAAAGACAAACCGTGAATGCATCAAAAGCCAGGGCTACTTGGCGGCAAACGATAATTTTTACCTGACTCAGCAAACTGATCCAAACTTGTGGCTTATAATTTAGTATGAATTACTGATCTGTGTACTTTAGAAATCCATGTGAACTAGTTCGCCATAAATAAAACGTCGCGTGGTCCAACAACCGACAAACAATTATTTGCAAATTTGAAAACAAACATAGAACCCCGAACGATGAACCGAACGTTCTAACTCACCTTCCTTCTTGCCAGATTTTCTGTGCATTGCCAATTCCGGTGGACAGATTGAACGTCAAATACCGGCGGGGCACAAACCAACAAACACACTGCTATCACGTGGCGAACAAAATACTCATAGCGCAGTACCTGACTGTTCTTGTAAACTGTGCTTCTCAGCTGTTGTGTCCACGAATGCACTGCGAATCGATTTATGTGCCTACCTGAGGTCGTAGTGATTGCTACCTGCCAACATATCCACACATTGGCTGCTTGGCTATCAGCCCTTTCGAGTGCGGAGCAGAATATTCCAAGTTAGCTACGGAATTCCTAACACATCAGTCTAACGGTAAGAACACACCAAACGTTACATTCATAGTAAACACTTGGAACGTGGTAAGTTTTCCGAACCGGAATACTCGACCCAGGTGGCTGGCTGGGTAGAGGGTTTTGGTTAAATGAGAGTTCGTCTGAGATTTTGTGTGCGGAACAGACTTCAGACACTTCCGTCTTAACTGTATAATTTCCAAACAGTAGAAGTTCATGAACAAAACAAGTTAGACATGGATATGCACTACAAACGAGCTCTAATGTGAGCAAAACTTGTTTTACGAAAGAAGCTGACTGAAAAGTCTGCCTGAATGCGAAGGCTGCGATCAAATGTGATTGATGTTCAGCCCGAATTTTTTTCTCCCTGTACCTACCGTTACGTTAAATGAGTTAATTTTATTTGCAAATGGTCCTTCGTTGCAAAACGCTTAAAAATTGATCGATTTGACCGCATTAGCTGAAGGCTCTGTCAAACAATTTTAATTGTGCTATTCTAGTCACCGTACTAAGTAATAATCACCTCATCGCTGCAAAGAAGTCGGACAATCCAATAACTGTGACGCACTAGCACGATATCAACTTCTTTCGGGGACCAGAATGCTGTCGTAGTTAAGGCGTTCACTAGATTCTCTGCCCACGGAAAACATCGAGGTTAGGCTGAATGCAGCGATTAAGATGATAACTGCTCTTTCATACGCATTCGCCAAGTGCAACGAGTACTGAAGGTTCTACGGGGGTGTACAGTACACCCAATATCAGGCTTTTACACATGTCATGGGAAGATAAACTTCCTTCCAACAGGCTAAACTGAACAAGCCTAAACACAGTATGATTGAATGTTGCCCGTTTCCTTTGATAAAAACTGATGTATTTGAAAACCTATGAACACATTGCTATTAAAATGTCGACAGGTCCGTAAACGACAAACGTTTTAAATCCCGGAAATTGCATTACAATTTTATCTCCATAAGTCCGTGTGACGGGCGTGTAAGCAAATCAAAATCTTAGGATTGTGGGCTCTCAGCATGATTTCGTAACTCAGCCAGTAGATCACTTTCTACATTTGGGTATACGGTTACTATCACTAATTCAAAATCAACCAGAGCACCGGGTTTTTACAATTGTGCCCAGAATTTAATTGCTTTTAGTTTGAAAATGATCGTGGTAAGAGGTTAAGTGTGCGGATTCTCATAGTTTTCAGGTAATCAGTAACGAAGCAATTTGCAAAATTTTGTGAACAGCATGCTTCATTTGCACATAGCGTATTGATTACCTGGATTATCGTTAGTCCGAAACGTAAATGTGAATTGGGGAACACAAACTGTTGTGTTACATGTACTTACCTTTCTACATTATTTGACATCATTGTTTGATTAGAGACTTACTAAACATTAGCCGTTTCTGTAAGACAAGTGTTCAGTACGCATTTCTAAGGTGATAGAAACGTGCCTTTCATCGAACAACGTTGATCCAGCGATTCTATTTGACAGCAGCTGGGAACCCTTAGGATTTGTCACTCGAATAAGTGTACAGAAACGGACGTACTTATGTACCTAACGGGGAGATCAAGGATGACATTCAGGAAGTCTAGCATGAAGTACTGCAATTATACCTGTAATGATCTTTAGACAGAATGTGCATGCCGCCCCTGTGAGATTACAAGAGAAAGAGTTTAGGGTCATTTCAGAAACTTACCCTTCAATTTGGATCGAAACATCCGTGTAAATATGGGACAGTTTACTTCTGATGTAAAATAGATTGCCTTCCAATTCGAAAAAATTAAACGTCATATTCGCGAACCATTCTGAGTCGTGCTGTGCTACATTTTAGTGGAGATACCCGTGTTTCGACACAAAACACTAGGCTGACCAAATATCTAGACTGACGTTAACTATACATAATGCATTTTCTTGAAATTTTCAAGCACTAGAAGGCCTGATTCCACTGATTACTCATTAACCAAGTAAGTGCAACACTGATCAGTGCTATCAGTGTACTACTGTTCTATGGTCTGTTTGTTTGAATGCTTCAGATGGCTGTTTGCTTTTTCCTACTCACACCATTCTCGGAGTGGTGTCGTGGCCGGTTAGTGAAACTCGTAGTCGAAAGTCTGTGGGTGATCTTTCATTGACCTCCTTGATTGCGCAGTGCTTATAAAGTTAGATGAAAGATGGTGCGCACAATAAGCTGATGAGGCGTTAAAATGAACAGTTTGAAAATAAAACGCACTTCATTGTGCACGTCACATTGGAGCAAATGCTCACGCATATTCACAGTAACGTCTGCCTCCCAACTGCGTTGATAAACTGGACTAAGACACTCAATAGTTCCAAGCTGTTTGATGGAAAATATACCCATTTGTTTGAGCAGGGACATTTGACACATGTTTACTTCCTTGAATGTCCCCTCTTTCAACAAAGACTTGTTCGGAGAACGCAATGTACTGGTCCGTTGTTGTAGGCCTGAAATGCATGTTTCGAGTAAACAATCGGGTAACAAAAGCGTTTTAATCGATTTAAACGAGAGAATCAAACTATCGAACCTCATATGCTCACTTTTCTTCCGCTTGAATATATTTTTGATTCCCTTGGATTTCTTCTCTGTTCCAGCAGTAGACAAATCGGACTCAGAGCCTTTGGATCTGCTAAACAAAGAAGTTCGTTTCTTTTTGCCCTTATCTTGCAAGCTCGGTGTAGACCCATGGATACTTTGAGTGCTGCCCACATACATCGTGTTAGCACCGGTTCGATATATACCAGGCTGTTCATCATCCAATATCTGGTAAACACCACCATGTGCATTACCCGCAACCTGACTACTCTGATTACCACCCACAAGTGAGTAACCTTCTAATTTAGACTCATCCAGTTGGATGGACTTTCTGGATCCAGGCTTAAGGCTTAACCGGTTTTTCGATCTCTGTGAAGTAGTATCCATATATGGGGGCTGAGTCGATGTTGGAAGTGCGTAATCTGCACGAACATTGGGTTCCGGTTCCACATATTCCATTGGGGTTATCGCTTGAGCAGCTGGCTTAACGTCAACATCGAAATCTGGTCTGGACAGGTCGCTGGACGTGGGCCAGTGCGTTTTGACGACTGAACTTGGCGACTGTACTTTACTGGATCGACTGCTACGCCTGGTGCTGGACCGTACCAACATTGGGGATCCTCTTTTGCGCGAAAAGCTTTCACGAAGCTCTTGTACGCGCATAAACCCCGGCTGTGCTGATTCGTTCGTGTACTGCGCCTCATCTTCTTCCCCGTAAATGTCCTTGAATTCGATGCTCGTGAAATCAGCATCACCATCCATGGAAATTGCAGCTACGTCTTCCAGTTTGACTGCATGTTTATGAGTGCACACAGTTTCTTTGTTGAGCTTAATCTAGTTGGAAAAAGGAAATTTACATAGCAAAAGATTCAGAACGAGACAACATTGTTTATTTGGTAATGTTAGGTTATACACCTTTTGCGTGTACCAGCTAATCACATCTTAGTAAATCTGATCTCCCAACAACTGTTAAATTTTGGGAATTTGTGAGCATTGTTTCACTAGTTCATTAACCAGTAGCAAAAACAACTAATTCATCCGATCACTTTAATGTAAACGTCATCTCCAACTGTCTTGTTAAATCGACCTCGGTGAGATCCACAGAATTCACAATCAACAATAATTGTCAACGAAAGGCATACACTCTTAACCTAATGGACGGTGTGAGTGTTCACTCGGTTTGGGGGGGGCGGCATTTTGAACCGCCAACATAAAAAGCAGTAGCATTTCTAGTCAAAATTTTATAACTACCAGGTGGTACCATGATGCCATTCGTTAAGTCACGTTTTTAATAAGCCATTCTGTATTCCATCCAACTCTGAGAACCACTCAGCACGACTACCGGTCATCCGTCCCCTATAGATATTGATTTCATCGTCAAACCATTGGAACTACTCGTTTTATACCTGAAAGTTTCCCATCTGATGCTCCGCAGGAAGTTTGCTTCGAATCCATTGGACCGGGGGTGGAAACGCTCTTAAAGTTAAAACAACCAAGCCCCTGTTGGATGATTTCGACGATGACTGTGCTCATGATGATTATGATACACTCAGACTATTCAGTCTTTCACTTTCTTACTGTCAAAGTTGTCCCATTTATTGTAAGTTTAATTCTTGACCTGCCTGTCATTGAAATCACGACCTCTTGAGAGTTGGTACTGGTTCACCCTATCATCTGTCTTCTTTGGCAATGCCAGTTTATCAGAAAAAGACACTTTCCTACGTTCTTTAGTATCAAGCAAGTCGATAATTGTTTCATTAAGCGCCGCTGAGTCACAGCGCTGACTGCCGTTTGAAGTAACTTTCTGGTTCTTCCCCAGTCAACCATAGACAGGACATGAGCACAAAAGCCAGGTGACTCCACATTTTACAAAAATGTGCGACAGGTCTTGGATACAGCGGTAACGTATACGGATAGTTAACAGACCCACACAGAACATGCACGTGTTTCACAAAAGCACCGACAGTATTTTAACCCCGTAGGTATAGCTTCCGAATTATTGGAAGACCGCTCGAAACGGATAGTTCCGGTTTGGTGTGTTCATGTTTTGCACAAAAGGACTGCTTAGTTGTTCTATTCGGCAGTTGGTTTGCACGTGTTTTTTTGTCCTCTATCCTAAAGGCGACATGCTGACAACACTGTGGCCTTACTGGAGAATTGGTGTTAGCCTGGAAGTCACGGTTACTACGGTCTATTGGACTCTAACTCGATCAGTCAGAAATTGGCGTTAGGAATCAACTGAAAAACTAAATTAGTATCGAGTTTTAACTGTATGAGCAAACGCTGACAATATACATGAGAACTTATCGATCTTTCCTAGTCGTAATGTGGGACGAGCAACACTGAATGGCGGCTGAAGTGCGACGTGTGAACATCTGATATGTAAGAGGTAGTGAACTAATGGGTGCAGGTCACACGATTCTCTGCGCAAACTTATATAAATGGTTAATGGCCAGGACAGGAAGTGGTTGTGATGATTGGTCAGTTAATAGTGTGACTAATCTTCAATGAAAATAACACTGTCCAAATCGAGTGGGTGGCACATTTCAAATCTAACGCACGAAGACGTTTCTGATCAATGGTCTGATGTGGGTTGACAACATGCTGGTTTAGAAATGCCCTGTCAGTTGCACACCTATATGTTGCAGTGATACCCTGATGTATGCTCTTAGCACCTGTGTTGTACGACATTTTACACATAAGGGAATTCCGACTAACATTAGAGAGCTGAAGTGAACAGTTTTTAAAGTTTAAAACTGACACGACACTGTCGCCAAAATTTTCTGGGCCTATCCAAAATGTGTTGCATCCAAAACGTTGGTGGACTTAGCAAAAAAGCCTACCAACCACTTAGTAGCTGGTTACTAGTGGATAGTGAACCAACACTTGACCTTTAGCAATCGATTCTAGTTTTCACTGTCAATTCACCTCTTCTTTCTGAATGAGTAGAAGAGATCAATTTAAATCTCATAAATAGCAAACGCCAAACAATAATGTGTACTGACCATTCCACAATCCAAATAACTTGGCAGCCGAAATTACAGCAGGTGGCTTCTCATTCTTGCAAATATTCTATTCTGACCCTTACTGATTGGTTGTTCTGATTCATCAGTGTATTGCATCGAGTTCAAGCACAAAATGCCCCCTTTCATGATGTTCGTGGTTACTCCTTGACAGCTGAATTACAGTATGACTTTAGGTGACTGGCTCTCTAATAAAAGCAAGTATGTTGTCACCATCTTCGTGTAACGCCGTCCTGTTTCTGCAAATTACGCTGTTCGCATGAAGTCGTTTTATCTGTTCTCATTCACTATACTGTGAGTCCATGCAAACAATAGCAAATACGTCATTCCGTTTTCCGATTTTTTTGAGCTCACAAAATATTTCATTTTTAGAAAAACTATTTTCTTCGTTTAGCCAAAGAATATTGCAATAATAGATAGATAGAACTTTTGAAAGATCCACAGTCATAATCCACTTAAACGTTATTTCGCAATTTGGTTAAAGAAAACGCAAACAAAAATTTATACGTCTTCCCACGTAACACACTGTCCAGTCGGGATACGTTGATATTCGGCAAGCTACTGGTAGGATGTCAAAAATACTAATCCCAATATTTCATTACTACAGGAGTAAAAGTCAGTTAATTTTGCTTCTAAAAGTGTGTCATTATTTCCACCAAATTTAAACGCAACCGCAGTTTCGGACGTTTTCTAATGGCAAAGTTGTCACGAGCCTTGAGATAGGTGTGGAGCAGTATGGACATTTTTGCAAAAAAGTCTAGGTACAGATGCGATTAACTTGGTTTGAGCAATCCAGTATAAAATATAGGATGACCACTTTCAGATTTACTACTCTTTTGCCCTATCCTAAGTCTTTACGGAGTTATGCAATTTCAAACACAAACATAAAACGAGCTACCATGGTGTATGGTTGAATTTTGTACACACACACAGAGGGATATTTTCCGGCTACCCGATAAAAACTGGTGACTGACTGTAATATTATTGGACTGCTTAGAAATGACACTGTAAGACTGTTATGTTTGACTTTCGCCCTCTCTCCATAAAATCACAGGGATATGCTATTTCCTATTGATCCTTTTCCCATCTTGTTCCCTTATCCATCTCGATTTTCCGAGGACGCTATGCCAGAGAAATCTGGGTGCTGGTGGATGGGATTTGACTGTTCTGGTGGCGTAGTATATGAATGTGCCTACTGGATAGAAGTGTAAAAAGACAGAATGTAACTTCGCCGTATTTCGTGGATTTCTTTCGAAAATTAGTAAAGAGAGACTTGAAGAGCTTCGAAACTGCTGGAAGTGAATAACGGAATTAACCTTAATGAAATCATCGATTACGGAAAGGCTGGAAAGAGTTGCCGGCCAATTTTGTCTACAGCCTGTCGTTGTCCGTGCGGGGCAAGCTCGGGACCCTAGTGTCACTGCCCGCCGTTGTCCGCGGGGCCCCACTAGTTCCCGCTACTTGGGTTATTTTTAAGGGTTACTGCGCGTATACTGATGACAAACAGATTTCTGCTTACTTGTCGTTTAAAGCGTAACACAACCCATAGTTTCAACCAACAGTTTTTAAGGGTGCGCACTGAATACTTGGAAGCAAATTCGGGTGCAAAATGTGGAGACTTTACTTTTTGCGCTAATACAGAAAACCCAGTTGTCCAACAACATCCTCAGTTTGTTCAGCCCTTTTGGTTCCTGTTATTTTGATTCATTAAAAGGAATACATATATGAATAAATCCGAACGGAAAAGGGAAAGTATCAAAATTGTTTTTCATCGGATGAAAGCTAGTTTCAGTGTGTTTCAGTTAGTCACAATTACACGGAGGCCATTGAGTCGCAAGATGTGGGACGTTAAGTACAGCAATGGGTTAACTGTACCACTTAAGTGAAAATATTCAGAGGCATTACAAATTATGTTCTTCCTCACTGCTGTACTATGTCCGTCATTCACCAGCAGGGATACCGTGCTTGCCCCCAAAAGGTTTAGTATACAGTCACCTATTGGAAACAAGTTTAGCTGGAGCCAGTAGACAACCACGTTACGGAGAAATAAGAACTTTCATCATCTTCACGAAGCTTTCTTTATTTGTCGCGAGTAACCGAGTACAGTTTGCAGGAACACTACTGTGAGACAAACCTGATGAAATGTAGATGAATTTCTATCCACAGTGTCTTGATCGTTTATGCATTTCTGGCAATAATGCTTCCACATATACGCTTCCAACTATCTCAGAGAAAACACCAACACAACAGCGTACTACCATTCTTAATGACAAGCTAATTATTTGTCTTGACAAGGCCAGCTAGGCTTTCCCTTCTATTGATCCCACATTCAACATCAAATTAGATAATCATTCCAAACGGGTTAGGATTGTCTGGATAATATGCCAATACTGGCGAACTGTAAATATCAGAAAATCTTCTTTCTAAGACGGACACCAGCATAAAAAGTTGGAAAGCTGTCAATAATAGAGCTCGAAAATTCGTTCCCCCCTCCATGACTCGCTGTAAATAAAGCCAATCATCCACACTCACTTCATACCCATCGTCCATTGCATAGATACACAATTCGAACGCCATGTTTTGTTGTACACCCATTCGCACGTTGTGCTCCTGTCGTTCTATTTTATTCCGTGACTGGCTCTTCACTAAAACCGGGCCACCAGCCAGAAGGCAAATGTGCAAAGGAAGCAGTCCGCTATCAATCTCCGACGGGTGATCGCTGGTCAGCAACTCCACAATGACCCTGACATTTTGTGAAAGAAAACGGTTTGCTTATGAGTAGTAAGAATATATGGCAAAAATAGCGTCAATGTGCACACTCAATTTCATCCTAAAAGGAGGGAGGAGAACCGGATAGAAATCAGAGTTTTCATTTACGTCGTCCATGTAGCAACATCTGACCATGCTGGACTGATACTTCTCAGCCTTGCCATCATTTTTATTGCCTGTTCAACCTTAAACTTCTGAGCTGACAAAGCCCACCAACCGAAACCACCCTCATGTTATTACACTCGATGTGACGTCCAGACAGCGATCACCAAAAGTTGCATCAGACTACATATTTTGAGGTGGAAGTTGGTAGTTCATTGTTTCACCTAACAACCATTTGGATTTCGACGTCAATAGGTACAAATCAGGGTGTGTTCTAGACAAGCCTACTGCATAACACGCTATCGAATCACTTTAGCGAAAGTCCACATAGCTCTGCTACATAGATGATAGGACTAAGTCCACATAGGTTAACCAAAACGAGCGGTTTACCGCTGAAAATATGAACAAACTGTAATCAAATTCTCCAGCTATATATTCCTATGCTCTAGCTGATAAATTAGAGCACGCTAAGTGAGTGTCTGTGTGTGGCATTGCGTACTGAAAGGACTGCTTTACAGGTTTATTAGTGTCAGGCTGATTGTTTCACTCGTCTTCCCGTATGAGTACAAACGTACTTCAATGACCAAGTGCAAGGGACCTTGTGCGTGACTCTTGCAAATTAAAGTAAACGTTTGCTCGGGTGGGTTATAATGTTCATGAGCATCTAGTTGTTGGCAGCTGGGCTTGCATTTTCATGTTTATCACTGGTGCAACTTCTGGTGTGGTTGGTTATTAAGACGTGCGTGACTACGAACGATTGTCGAGCTTATCAACCGAGGAATCAGTTGATCGTTTGTTCGTCGATCAACATTTCATCACTAGGATTACGAATTCATCTAGAACAACAGCCTGCCCGTAAGGTCATACCAGGGGACTCTTCAAGCGGGCAGAAGGCCTGGTAGCGGTAGCATATGTGTACTGTTATAACTCCCTTTGAATGATTTTAAACTCACTTCCAAATGTTGTGGCCGGACCGTTGAACTAATGTGCATTACCTGAGCATCAATCAACCTCGTTCAGTACCGGAACTACCGGGGTGATCAATAGAGCAATTACAGCACACCTTGTTAATTCGAAAAATAGCCCCCTCAAGAGTGCAAAGGTGTCCCATTCTATAAACGACTGAGGCCATCAAAATTCTGTTGAGTGATCCACCTATGTGAACCCACAAAAGTTTAATTCAGGCCTTGAGATTGTTATAACCAGCCACTTGCTTCCTGACCAGTTGGATTGCTACGGTCTCTACCGAGTTGTATTAGTGACGTAGGTTTGACAAAGCGTCGTCTGCATGTCTCTGCAAAGTCGTTGTGCGTGTTACTCACTTTTGTTCATTCCATCTTGTCAGCGCTGTGTCTCATAACGGCTGTATATTCGGCCTGATGATTGATGACCAAAAACCAAAATTCTCATTACGCTGTTTTTTCGAACACCAGCATTATCGTCTAAGTATTCAACTCATTCATTCTGAAAACTTTTAAAAGCACTTGGCTTGGAATAACGGGGTCATGATTTAGTGGAAAGCTTGTCAAACATTTTGTATTCTAGGTCCAATGTCTCATGTAGTTAAATTTAATCCAGAGAAGCACTTGTCATCTGTTACTACTCTAAGAGTTTCCGACACAGTTACCATATTTTATAAAAACTACAAGTGACCGGTCGATATTGACTACCAGTCTGGTAAAAACGTCTTGTGTTACAAAGTAAGAACCAATGGTAATAACCCGACTACCGTCTAGATTGAATGATCAGATGATCAATTAGGCAAGTGTTGGCAGTTAAGGAACATCAGCCTAGTTTTCATCCTCTTCGGTTACACTATTTGAGACCACAACCTTAACGGGTTAATAGCAACAGATCCGCCATTAACGGACTTGCAGAAGCCAGTAAAGACTTCAAAAAGACCTGTTGTCGGTTCTAACCACATTCTGGTAATAATTCTACAACGTTTTTTACTCTTGGTACAAATAAAAACGTTATTAACAAACAAACGGTTTTCTTGGGCATCACTTTGTATAGAGGCAGTATATATTTTAACTAAGTAAGTGAGCTCAAACAACATAAACAGTAGATACCTTTGTCTGGAGAGTGTTGGGTTAACCTGTACACTCGTACAATCAAACAGAACTCACTCGGGACCCCGACAGAATCCGTTAATCTCAATGTAATCTCCTACCATCAAATTATCCGGTATCGGCTGGATTATCGGCCCCATCTATGAGAAGAAAACAACACGAAAGTGTAGATTATGTGTGCGGTACGTACACAGATTTTATGGCGTATGCACGTCAGTATATGTTTTAGTATATCTCTGAGGACGTTCATGTTGCGTTTGCGGAATTGTACATCTTACTAAACCGTACGTTATCCAACAAACACCCCAGTTCCACAGTTTACCAAACGATCTCGATATTCAGTAACACGAAGTAGACTTTATGAAATAAAACACCAAAAATTGATGAATGATAGTACCAAACTGTTCACAACTGTTTTACACGATTATTGATACCCGATACGATCCATTGATGGACACGGTTAGCTACGGCAACCAGCAAATTAAATAACTGGAAATGGAGTGAGCACAGTCTGCGTTGACCTCATTGTACGTCAATACTAATGATCTGTGAGTACAAATCACACCGTACGGACTTCTACCGTTCTTACTGCCAATACTCTCGACTAAGTCTGGGCGGTCAAGTCTTGGATTGTTGTTAGTTTACGTTACATGGCAACGGCCACATTGGTGTGCGAAACTTTCCAGTTTAAGGTAACAATATGGGGTGCAGGGCCAACCTGGCAGTGCGCTGTTTCAGATCAAAAAATATGTGGCCATAAAACCGAAACCACCATCAGAGACATGTTCAGTAATGGAGGACAGTTCATTAGCATCAGCTCTTAATGCAGTGATCAGTTTATGCATATGATTATCATACATTCCTAAAAAAATTCCATAGATCAATGTAGGGATTAACAGCGGAACATTTTTAAGCCCTAAACTTCGGTGAACACAGCAGATCAACCTTTGTGACCTAGTCCACCTTAATTTATCCCATCATTCCTTCTCATTAGCACCTATGTAGTCAGTAAGGTCTGCTGGTTTCCCTCCAGCTACGTGCTGCGTTGAGGTCTATGGACGAAGCTAACTACGTCAATTTTGCTTGTTCTGTCAAAGAGAGGGGCTGGGTTTGTTGCTACGAGTAAGAGCCTTGTCGTTTTCTGATAGGGTCCGGAGACTTCAAACTAAACATCATCAACATTCGGTGGCAGCTATCACATTCAGACAAACCTTTTAGCTTGCTTACCGTGTAAGGAAACACTGGACTCGAGGTTAGCTCTTGTTAGGGCCTATCGATAATGAACACCCTCCCTCGAGTCATAATTTGCATTCCGGCCTTCGTGCTTGCAAGACCGGCATGTTAACCCTTTTTGTTGGTAACCTCACAACTAGCATGTTCCAGTAATCATGCCCAAATGACGAATCAAAACTCTGTGTGAATAGTGTTTAGATCGCCCGATTATTTCTCAGGGAGAAAATCAGACAATATCTGCTCAACCCAGTTGACAACTCCGTGAGTAATAACAGTAGTTAGCGATGTCTTGACAAAAGATGAAAGTTCAATTTGTTACGAGTAAAACACCGGTCACACGGGATCACATTTTTTGAATTCAGCTTATCATCACGAAAGACCCCTTCTAAATAATTGGCTGAATTTTATTCTTAATCTTGATCAGGATCATCAGTTATGTATAGTTGTGACCGGATCGACAGTTAAATTTAGGTGTTCGAGATCGCTGTTTGAAATGAGCAGACTTACAGGCAACTTTGCACCGTGTACAGCTGGTAACGTAACTACTCACCTCTCTCCCAAAAGCATACACCATTGTCGAACGGGCAACCAAGTTTGCTTTCCGCTCATCCGATAGACACTGACTCATTGCACTTGGAAGAACGTACATTCCATACTACTAAGAACATGATGTCTGTTTTACAACGGCTAAACGACATGTAACAAACTGACGTTCTTCTCATGCTTAATCAAATCCCACTGACTCTGCGCTGTGAGACCCACCACAGTTCACCTATAATCTAAAGTGTTCGTAGACGCAAACGCGGTTGTATCCGTGGCCCACGAGCCGCCCTCAAGACGTTTTAAGTCCTCAAGCTGATAGGCAGGTTGAAGGTTAAACGATCAATGAGGAGCAAGAATATAGAATGGTTCATGAAGTATGACAGCTGTGACGACTTGGTGTGAAGTCATATTTGCGAGTGAGTCCCCAGGATTCACCAAGCAGAACTTTCTAGTGGGCTACAGGTTCAGCTAACGCTCACTTAATCTTAGGTGGGACTACAAAAACTAAAGACTGCTGAACACCAAGCCGTCTAAAGCTTTTAGTTTTCTTTTAAAAAAGCTAAATGCTTAGATTAAAGCACTTCTGGCTCAACACAGTCAACTCAAATAAACGAAAATCAGCCCAGAGCATAAAGGTGCACGAGAAAAGCAACTAAGATTGGTCTCTAAACTGTCTGCAGCACGAAGATCACGGTGTTCGTACAGATTTCAGAGTAAACTTTAAACTCCTCTGTTTTGTCTACTCGGTGATAGGTTGCTGCTTGAAACGCGACATAGGCTTATTGTTCCGCAGTTCTTCTGTCATTCTCTGCATAGTAAGTTAGTTTTGCAGAGAAAGCGATCAGCACGTATCAATTTGTAATGGAGTACCAATGAAAACTGTTAGCTTTATGCAAACCTGTTATCAGCATCTGATATTTCATCGCACGCCCGCCCCCCGTACATAACGAGGAATTCGTTTGCAAACCAGCAGTTAACTGGTTGATATCCAATCCAACCCCAAGTTTTGCCCAGTTCTTTTCTGAATTAACACATCTATCAAACGACTTATGTCTAGTTCCTTAATTAGTGGTTAGAAGTCATTTAAGACAAGATGTAATGATCTGAGAATGTCATGCTGTCAAACATTACTTGGTTTTATAGAACAATCAAGTGTGGTATTATCTCCAGCGTGTCGCCTCATAGCTGATGTCAGATCAAAGTATGTCATGCTTGTGCACAACCAGCTCAGTACGTGGCATGTTTGTGTGTGACTGTACAAAAATTCAACTTCTTTGTCTTCCTCACACACGTACGCGAGTACACACGCACGAAATCGATTCACATTCAATTCAGTCAGTCAGTGCAAAAATGTATGCAACGGCTGGAATTCCGACAATGTAGATACAGAAGCCAACAGAAACGGTCCTTACATGTCAACACAACACTAAATCGTGCCAAACAAAGAGTTGCACGTTGAGGTGAACCGATCACATCATCCTTATGAATGTAAGCCACTTGGGCAAAGAATTATAAAAGAAAAACCTAGAATGTGAATACTTTTGGTTAGCCTACCACAACACGGATTCCATTCGTTAAATTTACCCTCTACAAAATCTGGATTACCACCTCTCCAAAAACTGAGAGATGAAGTATCCACTTGTTATGTACATCTTTGCTTGATATCTATTCTTAGTGAACTTAACCACTTGTTCACAGTTTGGATGACAAAATACAGATATAAAATGAGTACTACTTACACTTGATCATAGCTTTCACGTTCAATAACAGTCCATTAATCGGACCCTTCGAAAAGTGGGTGATTGGCCGTGAACGGCGTTCATTTTACGTCGAGCGGATCCCCAATTACTTCACACAGTAAAACGATACAGGCCTGCATTAGTCTGAGGGTCAGTTGTGAAAGTTTGTACATTAAGCCAACGCTATAAGGTTTTTAAGTACGTGAACATCACCTAACACATCCTAGTAACCTCAACGGTGTTTTCTGTTCTAAAGCACATCCAACGCAACACGTGCTGTCATAGGTTAACCAGGCAATCGTTCATCCATGTATGGGAATTAAATATCTGATAAAAAGGTACTGCAGCTCGAGTCGCCGCTCAGCACAAGAGTGGCATGGAACATCCTGGGCAAAAAAATCTATCATCTACTAAATTGATAACGGAAAAATTAAAAATGTGAATTCAGACACTTCATTGACCACCACACTCCACCATCTTGGGTAGCTTTCTCTACTAGTGGACTGAGTGATAGCTAGGTCCACAAACTACCAGATAGGACATGTTCACTTCAATCACTGGAACAGTCACTGTCATCGTACTTCATGATCACGTCGCTACTTGACCAATGCGTAGTGTGGATGGTCTCAGTGTGTAATGTCTGATGTACTAACGCTCAGGTGGTATTCGGAATACGTTCTTCAACATCGTACACTGCACAGCTTCATCCTTCCGAAATACCTGCTGGTGTACCGCCGTGTTGCTCACGTGGCCATCTCAAATGAAGGAAGCTAACTCGTAGGGACAGCAATAACCGGCCCCAGCTAGTCTGGTTATTAGGTCGTCCTCAACAGGTCATAGTTTATAATCATACAGTTAAGTAATACATTCGCAAATGTTGGATATCCCCAATTTGGGCGTCGGTATGGCGGTTTTTCGACACTATATATGACGCAGGTAGGTTAAGGCAACGAACCATCCTCATTAACAATACTACAAGCTGACTATATGGTGTTTAACAAGCCTAGCTGTTAGTCCCAGTAGTTCCGTTACTAGGGAAACTCAACATCAAGCTTCCTGGGTTCCTCAGGAGCACGACTCATAATGTATTGGTAATGGAAAGAGGTCGGACAGCTTTGTTGAGCACCACTAAACTCGAGACATTTGTCCATAAGAGTTTACCGTGTTTGCACAGTTAGTATACACCTAATCTAAGTAGTTTTCCGGAACTCCTTTCAATTCCAGAAGGCCTTACGAACAACCAAACTGTAATTAATATTTAGGTCTAGAAGAAAAACATTCTTCGGCAGGTTATCGAAGTGTCCGTGGTCTACTGCCTCAGTGCAATAAATTTTGTAGGCACGCTCTCGGCCGGATTGGAATCTCGCCTGGTTTTCATATATATGACTCCCTATATGTTTGGTTTTCCGAAGTACCACAGATCAAGAGGGTAAATCAAGGGCAAAAGATTGAAAATATTTACTCCACAATACTACACAGAATGTTAATCCCTTGTTTAAGAAGCATAAAGCCGACTTGAAAACCAAATCTCCAGCGTCACTTCGGCTTCCGATCGACAGCCGTCGGGAATTCGACAGTTGACCAGTCAGATTGTGTTGTTATCAACTAAACTGTTCCTTAAAATGTTCGTCTCGTTCGTCAGACAGTCGCAACTGGTGGGAGCTAAGTAAATCATCTTTCCATTTACATTAATCATGACAAAAAATAAATGTCTGTTGATTCTGGTCACAACCAGTGGATTTTATGTTTGGATCAATACAATTGAGAATGAGAGTGCAATGACAAAATACCTATCTGGGATGCGAACCGGTGAACCTTAATATCAGACCTGACGACATCACTACACAATTACCCATCCATGCTAGAAGGTCTGCATGCTAGAAGGTCTGTCCCCAGACCCGGAGATCACTGGTTAAATTATCCTGTTGTACGTCACTTATATATATTCCCGTAGGTTGATTGCCTGAAATAGTGGCCAAACACGTAACATCTTCTGAATTTATACTCTGAACTCACGTTTTGTTTATTGTGTACCGTCCGACTGAACTTCTCACGGCATCTCATTAATGACTAATAGTTGCATGCTCAAATTTCAATTGGTTATAAATTGTTTAAGTTGCTAACCATTACTTATTTATGTACAGGACCAGTTTTATCTGGGTAAACCTCCAGTATTCTGTCTTGTTCTGTCCCGAATCAAGAGGTTTACAACTGTCCTGATAGACTGACTTTAATCCTCATTAATTCAACACAACTTTCTGTCGTTGCAAATATTTAACCAAATGGCAACAAGTCTTTTTGCAAATTGCGTTTAAGTTTTCGGTGAATGTTGTCGTATCCAAAGTTAATGGAAAAGACGATGCCTACTAATAACTATCACCGATTTGCCAAACATTCAATGATGTTAGTTTGATATGATCACAATAAAGTTGTACGTTTGTGAGTAACATGTTCAGTGGAGTAGGGCTGTTTCAAGTGTGTCCATAGAAGTTGTTCACTTAAACTCGTCACTAGTGAGATAATTTGGTGACTGACTGCGAGCAACCAAACAGGACTCCAGTGCACCCGGCAAAACACTTCATGAGTCTAGAAATTTCTGCACATCGACAAAGACATTACCAGGACAAATACATCCCATCCAAGCGTCCCTCATGAGAAGTGCTTCTGGACATTAGGCGTAAAAGGCACAAATAAATGGGTGAATGAATCGCTGTGTGTAACGTGTTGTTAAGCAGCGTCTGATGCCCTGGGTACGTCACTCACAAGTCAACGTAAAGCAGGACTCTAAGTGTGTTAGACAAACGATCGCTGACTGGCGATGTAATTGGCATACGCAAATTCACCTCAGATGGTGGTCGCGATCCAGCAGACTGGTCTCCTGTGAGTTGGATCGTGGTATGCTACCGTAATAGGTTGACAATGTCAGTATGACAGAAAGTTGACGACGGATTTGGTGACCAAACATTTGTACCCCTTATTCGTGTTTACCACCCGTCGTGTAAATTCAGGTTGTGTTCCACATTCAAGTAAGGAGTACACCGTGTTACATGCATATGTGGATGCCTATCAAAAAATTTTCCCTTCATCTGAACGGGACGCTTGCCAACTACTGACTTGCTCACTTTGTTCTTACCGTGCAATCGGTTACAGGATTGTCTTGTTCACAAAAGTATACTATCCAACTTTTTTCAAGCAAATACGAATCAAGCTCCCGTACCTTCCAGTGCAACGGCTTAATGTGGGGATGAATATCCTAGTCAGTGAGACACACTGTGTGTCAGCGTTGATCAGACGCGGTCGACTGAGAAATCGTTTGTACATTCGGTTGCAAGCGCAGGTGACAGTGATTGAACAACGCAGGAGGCAACCTGTCAACAGCCCCGCTGGGACAAAGCAAGAGAGGAGAATGCTGAAGCACCGTAGGTTTTTCTATATAGGACCAGTATTGGATGTCGTTCCGTCGTGATGTTGTACGCAGTGAACGCAAACGAAACTGACTGACTTTAGCTCACTCCGATGCAAGTGCGATAATAATACTTGTCATTGTTCGGAGCAATAGTCAACCATTACACAGTCACACTCAGAAATTGTTGGCGATTTTTCACCTAATTGCTCAACTCTGTCTACATAACATAAAGCCTCTCTGTGCTGGTGTCCGCCATCTCCCACTAACAGAGCTAGTTCAAACAACCTAACTTATCGGAAAAATTTTGTAAATGAACCAACCCAAATATCACGCGCATGCTTCACCCTGACAAGCCTCGGGGTCAGTGGGTAGCACCGCGTACCAATCCAAACAGAAAGACCAGACAGCACGTACGACAGTTTGCATATGCCGAACCTGCCGGTTCAACGTTCTAAATCTTCTTATTTTCTCCCGGTCAGAGTGATTAAAACAACAACGCAATTTGTGGTAGTAAGATACTCTCGGTTCTTATCGGAGTGGTCAGTCGAAGCGCTATTACCAGTGTGAAGGTGTGATCGTGTTGGATGAAGATATATTTGTGACTCCGATGTAAACCTATGCCAGTGAATTTGAATAAGGCGAAAATTGTTACATGAGATGAAGGTATGAACAACATTCCAGTCATTCTCGTCGCCTACTTGCACGAAGTGGTGATTACACATATGTAAGTTTGGGTATGTGCACGACTAGATAGTTGTTGTGTTCCATCTTCCCTTTGGTGTCCGACTTTCGACGTGCTTTTTGACTTTCTGTTTCATTCCTGTTATTCGGATTGTGTTTGTTAGTCTGAGTGAAATAATCATTTTGAGTGCTTGTATTCTGTCTGCTTCATGTTTCATTCGCTTAATGCTTGCATACAATTTTAATCATTTATCAGCATATGTAACCGCAAAGAAAGTCACATAGAGAGAACCGAGTGTTGCCTGATCTCCACAGTGAAGGAATATTTGCATAAATGGGTGCAGATCTCTGTATTACAGAAGAATGACAATGTTGTTGAAACAGGCAAGCAACCAACTTCCGCAGTTGCAAGACACCTACCGACCACTGGCATTCAGAATCCTATTACGTCACTCCAATCCGAGATTCGTGCGGTTTACTGAGACGTTCGCAATCACTTGACTGAAGCCGACCCTGTGTGTTCAGAAACAACTGCTCGTAAACTTAACCCTTCCCTGGACCTAATGACCCTTCCTAACCCACCGATTGACTATCCACCCTACCCCCTAAGTGTTCCATAAGAGAAAACCTTTTCACGCTATCGCAAACTTAATACTGACGAGTCTACGAAATTCTTGCATCTACCAATGTTCGTTTTCTAACTGTTTTGTTCGACCTTACCAGGCTGTCAACTCGTATTCCACCCATTGACTTGATTGTTTGTCTCGGTTAGTCCCGTTCTGCAGTTTAACCGTCTACCCTTGTAAAGCTCACTCCTATAAGTGAGCATTTACTGCTAACAGTTTGCCTTTATGAGGTCAAGCTTTCCCTTGCTTGGTTATCGTTCTGTCTACATGGATGACAAGAGCAAGTGAAGTGTCGCCTAAGTATAGTCTACAAACAAATTGCACGGTAACCGATTAACGGAGATTCCCAAGTTTAATTAGCTAACAAACCAGGTAAATTGGATGTGGTTTTACTCATTTTCTTAGTTTGCTTCAGACCGGCTTATGTCTGCAATCGATCTTGTGACATGGTTTATAATCCAATGTGGTAATGCACTGTGTATGAAAAAACAAACTTTCGCACTAACTGGCAACAGTGCACAATGAAATCTTCAAGTTTGGATCTTGCCTAATCCTAGTAACTTCCGGAATAAAAACTCGAGTGAGTTATGTTTACTTCTCCCATTTTCGCCGGCACCATGATATGTTGAACGCGACAAAGATCTTATATGTAGAGAAGATTTCTCACTTGTCACTTCACTGTGCGGCTATGAACATTTGAGTGGCTAAATGGCTGAATTTTTGCACGAAATTTAAAAAGAAGTGTGAACTACGAATAGTGAAAGTCACAACCAGTGTGTATGACTTCTATGGAAATCCCTCACCATACACCGTACTTCGCGTATCGAGAAATTTTCTGGAATAATTTCGCTAATCATTCAGGTCTTCGATCATAGAACAGCGAATTGGATATAGACAGTTTACAGATCGATTTACTCAGTCTTTAATAATTCAATACATGACGTATGCGTTGCTAGAAAGCAATATTCCTGGAGGTCACTGATAAACCTGTATTCTGCAAATAATTTCATGTTTATTAAAGTCGGTCTGCGACTAAATCACTGGCCCAATTATTATTATCGTCAAAATTAAGTCAGCAGTCCTAGATGAGTTAATTCACTCCCTGACTTTCCAGGAGCCACTTGGTCTCTCTAAGCAGCAGTTGCAAACATTGTGTATGAGAGAAGCTGTGCAGTGATTCACAGGTTACAAACACCAGGTCTATCGATTTGCTTACGGTATGTTACCTGTGTAGCCAGAAAATCACTAGCATATTGAACCGCACAGCTAACAGAGTACTAGTTGTGCCCTCACATAATAGCTGTGAATGACTATATTTAAAAACGTGCTCTGCAAGTGGTCGGTTAGTGTACTGAGATTATCCAAGTGGAAACATTTTGAAAAGATTAACCGAACTTGCGATAATGAGACTCTGACGTTATATGGGACTATACAGACACTAGGTGGATTCGCACAGCTGACGGAAACATCACTTGTTTATTCACCTGAACTAGTAAGTTACATCGAATACGCGGGGTTATCGCATTTGTATTAGTCTGTCCATTCATTCTTATTGTGTTTTATGGGATCTATCGATTAAAGTGTGAAAACAACTGCATACGTAACAGCCTAAACGAATGAGTTCCAGTCTCTAGGCTCGATAATCTTACCGGCTTTGACGAAGACCAAAGAAGGTATTCGGTTTCTTTTAAGCTAAAACAACGACTTTCACATTTTTCATCAAAATAAAACTATTGCAGATATTAGGAAAAAGGCAAAGTAGAAACAGTTCTGTTTTGTGAAGCTGCAGGACAATGTCGACGACGTAAACCGTAGTAACATAATTTCGCACTTTTGCTTGACATTATATACAAGCGTACTTGTATCAATGCAATCAAAATGGTCGCTTAAGCTGAACCTGGTCACATATCACAAACAATTTTCTTCAGCTGACACTGTGATACATGTGGCTTATGCCGATCACAGTATGAATAGTCTGGTTCTGCTCGTTCCATGAGCATGAACACCATCTAGTCGTACATTCCGGATCCTATGAAATTGCAATTTAAACGAGTCCAACTCCAGCCACTCTAATAACTCACCGGTTCCCATGCCCCGAAGTGTAGTGTGCCAGAATTGTCTTCCATCGGATACGACGCTGGTATTCGCACCGGATTTCGGCCGTAACTTGAGGGAGTATCATAACCACCAAATCCATTAGAACGTGAGTGAAACTGCCTCATGAATAGAACAGTAGTCAATGGAATATTGTGTTTCTGGTGAACTACAGGGGCCAACTAAGTGTTCGAATGTAACTTGGCTCACATTCGTTTCTACACAAGTTGTTTGCCGAACCGGACCCTGTGTAAACTGACTTACTACTCAGCCAGTTTGCGTGTGTACACAGGTTGTCGGCTTTCGGTCGCCCTTCTGATCTCTCAACCACTCAGTGAGCAAATGTGAACGTACAATTTCAGTCGATCTGTGGGCCGATCGATGGGATGATCACTGCAAGCGTATTTGCGTAACAGGCCGCTTTTTGAATATGTGCGTGTGTGTATAAGCGAGAACCTAACAAATGTCCACAATCACACACATACGGACAAACAATGCAAACAGCATTCACGCAGGTTAGTGTGTGGGCTCAATCGGGTGCGTTAGAACCGTCGTGAAAACTGGTCTTCTCTCACGGGTGCAGAAATCTGCATACATTCGGAGATAATGGCCGTAACTTAGAAATGTCTCCAATGGCAGTTGTGTACTCGCACCAGTTGTGCAGTGGTTTTGAGAGGGTGAACTTTATATGTATGCATCTAAAGTCTGTTGCACAAACGTGCTCGACTGTGATCCCATCGGGTTGCACGCGCTGGAGACTGCCGTAGTTTTAAGGCATGACAGAAGATAAGTGACGAGGTATTATCATGTTTGATATTATATGACACTGTGTGTGATACGGCAGTCGAGTTTGAAATCTATAGGCTCAAGAATCTGTCCCAGGATGCCTGCGCGGTGTGCGCGAACAATATCCCCACTAGACCACGGTACAATAAACGCTTACATTAGAAGAAATCCCACCAGGCTCCAACATTCACATGTATCTGAAATCAAAAACCATGGCAAACACGACTCCGTGTTGGTTGGAGGTCGAATTGGTAAGTCACCATCAGCATGTCAAAAAATATTAGTGGAAGGTCATGTGAACCGATGACACAATCCACGGGCCAGACGGATGAAGCGTCCACACGAGCTTCCTATGCCTGCTCAAATTCATGTTATCTAATCGAACCGAGATGAACTGGGCACCAACCAAAGTTAGCTCACGAAGGAATCTCGAGGGACTCGATGGAACTCTATTGGCAATAATGAAGAACGATTTCTGCTGACCTGGTTGTTGTTGACATCCAAAATACGGCCACAATTACGAACGTAATTCGTTTCCATTCACATGCCCCGATCCAGGTTAGACCATGCTCGAACGCGATTTAGTGAACAATCAAAACGTGACGAATAACCAATCTCGGATGAGTTGTGGATGGATAATTTGTTCTTCGGAATTAGAATGAATAATGTGGGCATCAATGACTGAAATGTTTGTGGATTGACAACATTGACTATTGTCTTAGAGAGGACAAGTAGTCGACGTGTTCGCAGTCGAGCGAACGTGACGTCTTAGCTGGTGCCACCATGACTATTTTACAATGTTTCGTATCAGTTGATTAGGTCTCATAAGTATAACCATGTGGAGAGTATGGGCGACAATTCTTATGTAAATTACTTTGTGTTAAGCATTTGCTCGTTATCGGGGACTCATGTTTCGTTATATTAATCCGTTTGATATCTGTAGTCATAAATGTAAGTTCAGTGGATACCTTGAATCGCAAGCTAACTTTTGCAGTCTACGCTTGTTGCACTAGTTCTCGCCCAAATAATCGTACTGTGGAGCACGGAACCTGGTCGAATGAAACGACTTTCCAAAATGAACGGCATCACTCCTGAGGATGGCCATTCGAGGTGGTTGAAACGTAGAGCAAGACAAATTGCTTGCAACGCTGTGCTATTCTCAATCCACTTACCCGTGGGAAAACCCATATTCATACTAATGCCACTCAAACTTTACACACTGACTTTGTTGTGTAAATCCAAAACGTTGGTCACACTGTTCGTGTCGTCAATCGAAATCGACAGGAACTTATAATGGATAACAATAATATGGAAGTGCTGCGGCCTAATTATCTAAAATGATTCACATCCAAAAGCTTCTTGTTAATTCCCAGGTTAAACAGGAGAGACGATGTGTGTTGGCGCGAACATGCGAGCTGCACTCATATCTTTTGTTGTTTTGAGCAGGACACTGTGGGCTATCCTCCCGTATGTACTAAACATGACTTTCGATTCACACTAACGAGTGCCCGTTTGACGCTGTGTGAACCTTGCAAAATCACCTTAGGATCATGTTCTACGGATTTGTAAGGCAGCAATTCGAGCAGTTACACACTTACCGCCATCTTCCGTCGTAGATCTCTCTGGCAAGAACGAATGTATTGCATCCACTTCACCAGTTGTCTCGGGGATCACTATTTGTATGGCACAGAATCCGTTGGGATTACCAGCTGGACGACTAGTTAGAGGTCTGACACCGGTGTATCAAACAAGCGGTGATTATGCTTCTACAGTCAAATCAACTCATCGCGTCTAGTTGATCAAGGACTGCCCGTTCGGAAACACTTGTGACTGGGGAAGTTGTTAGGTATCTAGAAGAATCGTAGACTCGAGCACATGGATAGTTTAATATGCATGGATAGTGAACTGACCAGTTTCTCTTAGTTCCATGTTGTGTTAAACTGCGTCTACTTCCGAACCGATTGTTAAGATTACTAAATGTCAACAGTTAAACACCCCTTGGTTGAACACAACATGATTTTTGCAGTGCCATCTCACATTGTGTATCCTAGTTACATGTGACACTCGAAATTACATAGGCATAACAAAAAGATGTCCGATTTCATAAACACAATATCTCTTCCGAAGGGGTGCAAAACACCATGTTGCTGGAGAACGGCAATGTGGTTGGAGCGCGCGCACAGTCAGTTTACTCAAGCGCTGGGCTTGTCCTGGCCACCAAACGGGTTATCGATCCGACTTGCGCTCTAACGATCAGAATAATTCAACCCAATTTAACTCTTGCGAAAAATGAATTTGTCCCGGGTAATCAACCTAAGTCAACCACAATGTATCCAGAAACAGTTGTTCGTGAACCTGACTCTACCCTGTATGTAGTAACCTTATTCGAAACGCTGGCTTACTATATAATTCGTAGTTCGTTATTTAAGAAACCAATTTGTTCTGCTACAAAACTGCCATCGACGACTGGTGCTCGCATATCAACTCTTCTAGTCAGAATTGCGAAGGGAATTATTTTTTCGATTGCTCGAACTGTTTGTCTTTAAAGGGTTCACTTTTTCAGGTAAACCCGTGGTGGTTGGCATGGCTGCCTGCAAATAAAATAATGAACAACCTCAGCACTGATCTCTTATCAGGTGCCCCAGCTGGCGCTCTTTTTGGTGTTGTAGTGAGGATAGACGGCCGAACCATACTACTCACACTACTATTCAGTAGCAGCATGGATCGAAATGATCGCGGGATAAATACGGGAGAGATATGGGAAGGATCATTAGAAAGCAGAGTGACATAAAATGGCTTTCGTCACATGACGGAATTAAGACATGGTTTCCAAAGCGACTGGAGCATCCTCAGACGAGTGTGGAGTGCAAATGAGTGCATCTATTCGTAGTCCTGTTGAGACGCTTAAGTCGTGTATTGGTTTCCCAAATAAACAACTTGTGTGCCATCCGCCTTTTCGATTCACAACAGTATGGGATGCAGTTTTTTCCGTCATAACATAGCGACTAACATGTGACACGATTACCGACATTTATTTGCCGCAGTCAGTTCAAAATGGCCCATTTAAAAGGACCAATCCCGGTTCAAAAAATCCCAGCTTTACAGGGGTGAAATTGAGATAGTTGAAGTGTCAAAAATGAAGCCTCGAGCTAAGTCGATAAATCAACGGGAAGCAAAATATCACGCATGGGATATAAGGTATAAAAAGCCATGTTTCTAGCTAAATTGAACAGACTATCACTTAGAAAAACCGGAAACATAGCCGCTTACTTTACATCAATCTAGACGGCAGAAACGTCGGATCATATGACACGGTTGCACAGGAAGCAAAAGATTGGCAAATTAAAACGTGTTACCAGGTTACGTTCTGTTGTCATGTGTTTAATGATGATGACTTTCCTTCACTTTCTTCATAATGCTTTGCTTGTGGCACACAGTAAGTGTGTGTGTGTGTGTGTAGTGGTTACTATGTATGGTATAACCTGTGTTTAATGTACAACTTTCAGTCTAGCTGTACACTAAATTCTTTGAACAAAAAGAGAAACACTTCATCTCAAAAGCGGGATTGTACGGTTGTGCGAAAATTCACTTTCATTGATATCACGGTAGTTCAAGCCCTAACACCAGCTTGCCGTAACCGGTAAAACGCTTGGCCAGAATATTCGGCTAAAAGTAGTCCGAGTATTTTCAAACTGAGCCGGTAGGTACATAGGTTAGAAATGGATAACTTGTCTATTGCAAGTTTTTTGTCATAAAATAATCCATCCTACCCGTATTTTGGCATCAACACAGGCTGAATGGTTTTTAGGTCTTTCTCACTGTTGATAGCCAACGTTGAACATCTAGTAGATTCGCACACGCATAACAATTGTTGTGCTTCAGTGGGTAAGTGACTGCCACATACGCTACCAGTGCAACATGATAGTCTGTCAGTGCGGAACGTACATAGCGGTAGGATTTTGAGCTTTGCTAACCTGTCTGGATGTGTAGACCGCTGTGAAAATTTGGTTGAAATTAGTATAGTTCAGGTTATCGAGAAAAAGGCAAAGACTGATGACTGAACGATAAAACCAACTGGAAAAGATAAAGTTAAGGCAGAAAAATTGTGGGCGATCAAACAAATCATGTGGCTCTCTCAAAATAATATATAAAAAACAGTACGCCACAAGACCTGCGCCTAAAAACAATACAAAATACACATTATAGGTAGGTATGTACTAATCACTGACGAATACACAGTTTCGATGTTGATATTAATCGATAGCTGACGGAGCTATTTGCGGTCAGTCAATGTGTACGATGTTAGAGAGCACTAACCAAAGTGAACCTCCGATCAAATCGGTCAAACTGGAAGATGTATCGAGGGACAGGTTCGAATGTGAGCGATGCGCGACTCTTGACGTTGGAAAACTCTGAATTACCGGTAAGCAGGTTTAGCGGGGCTGACTACTTTAATTCGACCGCAAGTTATGTTGACTTAATTTTACAGAATAACTGTTACGTAGTTTCTGAAGAGTATGGAGCAACCCGACCGGTAGATGGATGGTTGACTTAATGGCTTAACCATGTCTAGTGAATTTCGATAAAGAATATATCAAAAGGTTCATATCAAGATCACGATAGCAGGAGTTCGAATTCAGCTTTAGACGCGAACGCGGTTAACTAACTACCTCTAACCAGGGCCACACTCTAACCTAAATACTCTATGAAGGTGGATACATAGGGGTTATGATTAATCTGGTATACAACCCCTACATATTCTGTTATCCGAGACTGTGACATTGCAGAAGTTATACGTTTTTGAAGTCAGTTGGTGGTTTAGAAAACAAAGCATCATATCTGTTGTTGCTTAACCAGGGAAAATTGTTTTCCAATACATAATGATTGTAGACAGTGTCTTGTTGATTGAAGTTTTGCCATAACTTTCTCTCTGAATAACTCCCACGCAAGCCTTAATCAAGTTTGACTGAAAGATGTCACTTAAACTTATGAACAAAATCAAATGTAAGGTCTACACTTTATTGCATGCAGAAACCACTCTCTATCATTGTTGGAGTCCATAACAGTCACCGAATGGGCAGACAGCATTATCGATCGTACATGCATTGACCTTGATTTTGGTTGGCTTGGGGAAATGTGTTGTTCTTTCCCTGGCCTGACGTATGGTCGAGTGCATGAGGCACGTGGTGCTGGGATTCGGACATCCAGTGATCTATATTTCAAGCGGTCATTGTTCTTTCTATGTTATGGGCAAGTTAGAAATACACCGGTGATTTGAGCAACATGGTACTGAGGTGGAAGGTGACATTCACTCCAAAAATTCAAGAAAAATAACCTCCCCTAAACACATAGCTTCCTGTTTAAATACAATTGTTTTCAATCCAGCAATAGCCTTCTACCAGAAACCTGGTGGTTTGTTTATCTTCAAAAACAATCAGTTTTCGTTAAACCAGTGTTCGTTCTGTTTACTTATTGACTCACTGTACCTGTCCTAAATACACTGGTTACTTGTCAGACTCTCACGGTTTCATAAACTGATAGTGTCACACGTGAGAGCAAAATGGGCTGCACTTCTGCACAATTCCGGGTGTTGATCTCAAATGATGTCATCATTTCACGGAGAAATGAAGGCTGACAGTCTCGCTGAAATGTTGCAGATTTCTTGGCAGATTCTCAGAGAATGTCTGCTTGTATTTTTCGACGTTTACCAGTACTATTCAGTAGGACGCCTAGTGGCTTTCTTCGTAGTCAGTCGCCTTATTCTCCCATTGGCATCAGTTTCGGTGACATTAACGTCGGAGACTGAGGGGATATGAAAATTTGTTTGTTATCCAAACAGCACCAACCTGAATTGACGACGACTTGGACAGCCACCTTTACAAAGCAGACAAAATTTCCAGCTTATTCTAGCCATTTGCTTTTAATTAAGACAGACTGTGAATGAGAGCACGCTCAAGTCTACGTCCTGTATGCATGTAGCAACTAGTAGGGTCCAACGCAATAATTTCGGAGAGTCGTTACACAGTGTTTAGTTGAGACCCAACTGTGAAAAGTCAGGGCTTCGGCTGGATTCGAACCAGCGACAGACACAGCATGCCTCAACGCAGTGGCGTTGGTGGATTCCAGCGTGAACTGTTAGAGAAATCCTGCCAGGGCAGTCGATTCCCTGAATCATTTGGTGGATTCCATATGAGACAGTGGGATGGGTGGGTAACCGAGTCCAAATGTGAAATTTCCGAGCTCCCGGTGTGGCTTCGTAGCTCAGCTGGTAGAGCGCTTGCCGCGTTCAGGCATGCTGTGTCTGTTGCTAGTTCGAATCCAGCCGAAGCCCTGACTTTTCACAGTTGGGTCTCATCTAAAATCACAAATCTGCCACACTACTCATCAGTGTTACACGGTGTGAAGGTGGTGAAGTGTGCGTGTCCACTCGTTCCAATAAGAGGTTACTGAAGGATTTGCGTTACGTAGAAACTGATGAACACACCCAAAATGGTATGGAATGCCTGTCGTGCTAGCTACAAACCACTGCCCACGAACAGATAACGATGACCTAGAGCTAACAACAGCAGCCAGTAGTCAAAAGACATGAGCCGGGGATCAGAATTCAACCAGCAGCGGCTAAACTGTCAGAGAATGTCGCATCAGATTGTTACAGTTATAAAAGAAAACAATCTAAAAACGGTTATATGCGAAGCTTGGTATTCATGAAAATTCACACTATCTCACTTGTGTGTTTGTGGACGCCAATTAAGGGGATAAACTTCTTACGTATCGATCAGGTGAGCTACCTAATGGCCAAGACATTTGGACCGACTGAACGAGGTTTTTCTGCTCACACATAGTTGGGTTACGTAGATGAATGGCCAGTAAGAACAGAAGGTGCCCAACACTGTTATCGACCAGATGGTTTTCTACCGGCGTTATGTTATTCGCCATCATAAACTCATCTGTCAAGTTGGTTGTTATATCAACGGATTTCAACTGCACACATCCGCTGTTGAATTTCACCTTTGAACTGGATTCAGATGAATCTCTTCATTTCCTATATGTCTCTCTGAGAAGAGGGACTGATGGGAGTTTGAAACACTCCGTCTTTCCTAAGACTTATTGGTCAGGCCAGTACAGAAACTTTTATAGTTTTACTGACTCAAACTACAACTGAAACCTCATCAAATGTTTGGCGAATAGAACCAGAAAAATCTACTCGGCAGATACCTTCAAACCCGAGCTACAGTATGTAATTTGTATTCCACAAAAGAATGGCTACCATGACGACTTTGTGGCCAAACATGTGAAAGCACTTCAAGCATCGATAAACAGATTGGGAATAACACAACGTTACGAGCAAGTTGTAATCACATGAATTTGATTTCAATTACAACACTCCTGAGATAGGCCACCCGAGGTGGTTGAAACGTAGAGTATTACAACTTGCTCGTAACGTTGTGTTATTCCCAATCTGTTTATCAACAACATGTTAAATACGACGCCCAAACTATTCAACTTCATTCGTACTACATTTCGTGCGGATATCTTACATTTCAAGCATCACTTAAGGTTCATGGGGGTTCATTCCCATACGATTGTCATACAAAAGAGATATGTTAGCTGATTCACTGATCCTCTAGCTTACTTGCTCTCTTGAGATAACGTCTAATCCAATCAAACCGATTAGTTTATACGCCAGTTCACTGCTGAACACTAAACTTAAAGGAAATAGTGCTAGTCCACAAGTCATCTATGGTGATTTACTCGTTTGATTGCGACTGTTCAGCAAACTAAGTGGGTCGTGTGACTCGACAGTTGTCTAGATGAATCAGAGAACAGCATGTAGCATGGACTGCGACAGGTGACAGAAAATCACTCACGTGTGCCATTGTAGGTCACCTAACTGACAGCGATCATCAGGTCAACAAAGATCCACTGTTCCTCGATATCCACAGAGTTTCACCGGATCGGTCAAAACCCGTTCGTCTGCGAATGTTGATCACTATCGAGGACACTGTCATTCGATTACGTCACCCAACTCTATGTGGCAAAAAACCTCGTTCAACTACCTTGGCCATCAGCTAGCTCACCTGATCGGTACATAGGCAGCTACCACCCAATTGGCGTTCACAAACAAAAAAGTGAGATAATGTGAAGTTTCACCAATACTAACCTTCACACGTGACCGATTTTAGTTTCGTTTTCTTTTTTCACTGTAACAACTTGATGCGATTTTATCGGAAAGATGTTTGTCACACTTCCGTTTCTATGACGGAAAGTTTGTTCTCAGCCTTTACTTGTGTCTAATTGGTGAAACGTATTCTTTCTCGGATCGAGATTTGAACTTTGGTCTCCTTTTGAACGCTGCATTCTTGATCGAACGGAAACAATACATATCTGAACCTTGAGTTACGGTTCTCGCTGTGCACTGTTCAGATTAAAAATTTGGTTTTCTGTTGGTCAGCCGGGCAGTTCATAAGAATGTAACTGAAAAGTTGCGTTTACCGATGCGCAGGTTTAAACGGTTTGTTACTCCGAGTTCACAGTATTTGAACTCAGTATATCTCACTTAATCGAGTATGATTATTAGACAATGATGCTTCTGTGTCTGTTGTCTGATCAAGTTAGACGTAATCATGGGAAAGTGTATTGCTGACCCGACCGAGAAAGTTGAACTTTAATTGGACCGGAGCGTGCCACTGGAATATGGGAGCTAACCGTTACAAAAGGTGTGACCTCTGATTCATGATTTACTTGTTAAATTAGGTATACATTCAGACGGTCAACCAAATGAAGTCAATTAATCATTTCAGTACCGTTCGGAGACTCTTATACCCAAACACTGACGGAAGCACAACAGTGTGTGTGACACTAGCATTTTGAATGGCGCAAAACAATGGGAAGAATAAGGAGTATTAGACTTGGAGTAAAACAGGACGCAAGAGTGGGGTGTGGTACCTTACGAACCGGTTACATGTAAATTCGAACCTTCAACACCAAAGGGCTTAGTAGCTACCAAACAAGTTGTTCTTCTGTCTCAATTGGCCATGTTTATTAATGACGCTCACTTCATGTGTGGTTTATTGAAACAAGATTAACCTTCATCTAGGTGAATTAGTTTTTTCCATTTCTTTCAACCTTTGTTGACATTGGCTATTTGAATTCCGAAATAACCAGCGCAGAAGTCAAATACCATCAACAGTGACAGAGTTGATCTAGTCTGTCTTGATTTACCCATACCTACCGTGTAATAATTAGCTACAGAATCGTCCTGACGGAAGATTAGTTACTGCATCAGTACCTATACGGACCTTTTGAAGAACTGTATCCTCAAAGTTGAACGAACGAATCTTCAAGAACTCCACCATCAAATACTTCTCAACCGAATTGTTGTTTATACAGCGTCCCACAATGTGAGCGATTTTTTCGAGCACGCCCTTTCTACCCTTAAATGACACGGCTTATTGCTGAAGCCATCATTTACTAAACATAATAACATCAAAACAATCAAGTAAAGTATGTCATTGGGTGAAAATCTTATCTGCAGACGAACTCGTTGCTTTCTCATTAAGTGTCACAGTATCAATACTTTTCATATAATTAATTGCTGGTTTTCTTTGTGTAGTTAATTGGAAGGCCAAGATACTCCTTAGGCTATTAAAACGTCTGCGCCAGTTCACCACCCCTAAAGGAAGCTGTCATTTTTATGAGATTCTGTACTGTTTCTAGTCCTACATTATTGCAATAAAAGGGTGGTCCCCATTCCACTATGGCAGATGTTAACCAATCTTCAAGCTACATGTGGCGATTCCCATCAAAATATATGTGTAGTGGACTGTGTGCCTTTAAACACGCGACTATATCATATACATTTGAGAATCAATAATCTGGTGTGGAGACATATATCAGATAATCAAGCGTGATATACATGATCCCCCCCAGGGGCATGGACGGGTTGCATTGCGTTAAAAGTCCACGCACGAGGCGAACATATTTTTTTGTGTAAATCAAAAAGGTGTCCCACTTCAGTTCTACTTAACATTATCTCTACGTCAAGATAGTGGTGAATCGATCCACTTTGTGAATGCTAGCCAGATCACCTGGAGAATTTAATTTGTGTTTCAGTGTAAAACATTAAAGGGGAGGATTCCCTGAGAACATAAAACTTTCTTTTCTCATTATGAATTTAAAGTATAGTCAAAAACGCTGTACTGTACGAATTAGGCCACGACAAGTTTTGTTGCATTTCAAGTCTGCTATCTACAAACTGTTCCGTTCAAATCGCAAACACAGCGATATTCTGGTGAAACTCTTGTCATCCAAAAACAGGCTTAACGTGCTCCTGCAAAAGCCATTGTTCTTTGCCCTCTCACTTATCTGGAAAAGCTAAGGACTTTGCACTTGTGAACACTTACTCTCGTATTAAGTTAAACAGTCGAAGTTTGATTTGACAGACGTAACGCTTCTTAGAACGACCCGTAAACATCCACCGAAATACGCCACGAACTAAACAGTGCAACAAAGCCTTCTTGAAATAACTCATCAAATGCTACAGGATTTCTCAAAACAACCTACTGCATCACAGACTGTTGTGTTTCGCAAAGCACACACTGTTGTAGCACATTTATGTATCAGCTGACATGGTGACATCCAGTTTACTGCAATCTCTATTTTTCTACCACAATCAGGGGATATCAGTCTGTCTGTCTGATTGACATAGACGGCGAATTCCTAACTGTTGAAAATTTTTGCACAGCCACTCTGTTGATTACAACTTTTACCTCCTTAGTTAATTATTAACATAGTTTATCTCGTTGACAATAAAAGAAAACCGAACGGAGGGATATTTCACTAGTGACCCTAAACTTGGAATCTACAAAGGGGCACACTATTTGGCAACCAAAACTGACCCAACCTCCAACCAACCATATGCACCCCAATACACTGGACCAGATAAGATTGTTGAGCACAGAACTCCTTGAAGTGTGTGCCCACATATGCAGATTCAATGCAATCGTATTCGCTTGCCGCGTGACCTCATTGGATCGCTACTGCTGACTAACCATATTAAGAAACAACTGAATAGCAACGGCTGTGGATGAAAATTCTTGAAGCTAGTTCTAGCCACCTGGTAAAGAACACTGGCTGGAGGGTGAAATTAACTATCAGCAAAATTTAGTTATGACAGAAAAACTCGTTGTCTGAACAGAATATCTGTAACGATTATTCTGGCCAGCGCTTCATGACAACAGTGAGATTGAACTAAGTAAAATATTTTACAAACCAGGTGGCTCATAGTTCTGTACGGCACGGAAGCCTCTCTTTCACAAACGAGTCTACATCAGTAGCTTTGAAATGGAGAGTTAATTAAAATGTGAAACATGGTTTCCGCGGAAAATAAATTTAAATAACGCAAAGAAAAAAGGTTAATACGTATGGTTTATGTCAAAACTTTTTTGTGCGCAAGACTAAATGCAAAATACAAGACAAGAGATTATAAGGAGGTGAACGTTGATATTCTTAATTATTCGCTCAACACACACACACCCCTGTTGGTGCATTATGCTGAACAGTTATGCTGATAAATTAGTCACAGAAACTCGCTGGCTGTCATGTGGACAGTAGTGATTGATTTGTAAACAATACAGCTTTCTTACTCATCACTGCCACAGATGACCAGTATTTTTCACCTCGTACTCTCATTTGCTTAAGTGCGTAATTAGTAGGCCACAAATTAATACGTTCGGCCAAGTGGTGTACGCTTTTAGCAGAGTTCAACGTGTGCACTGTATTCAGTTGGTTGAGAATGATTAATTTTTGATAATAATGACTACAGCTTCAGTGTAAGTGCCAAATTCACGGATTATATAAACCTGGAACAAAATTTAACTTCTTAAAAGAATATATCTGTCGCTGAATGCACGATCAAAATTCTGTTTGCTAACATCAATCACACTAATACCGTCTCAGTTTGTGTGTAACTCGGCACTATCAACGTGCAGAAGTTTTGATAGCAGTATCGGAATTAGGAGATGCAGGCGACAGTTTTTCGGTTCGAATGGGATTCATCTATTACTGTGATGGACCGCAGCTTCGTTCTATTCTAGACGAACTAAACGTCTTGAACATAATCTTTATCTGATTTAACAGTTTTCATGCCTACGTCCGATTCATCATTTTCACGAGGTTGTTTAAACGTTTCAGCATACTTACCCTCAACGTTTATGAGACAAAGTTTAGTTCGCAGTAGACAAATATTTGTCCACAAACTAATCAACGTCATTAGGAGTAGAAATTGTGTTATACTGCACAAGAGTATTACCGTCTTGTTTCATATAAAACTCTCCAACCTGGGGTTGACTACTCTTACATTTATCACTCAGACTTAAAAGCTGAAGAGTTTTGTGTCGCAATCATCTTCCCTCGAGTCCATTTATCGGCCACAAAGTTTCCCTAGTTGGGCTCTACGCATATGGCTTGGTTTATGTTTTGTGTGTCCATCCCAATAGGTGTTGACTAACAATTTAAACAACTACACAAAATGGAAGTTTCTTGTCATCAGTTATTAGTTCTGAACACCTTTCAGGTGGTAGCATTTTATTACTGGTTCTGTCCATTTTTGGATGGTTGCATATCGTAAATTATTTTAGGAATATCAATCACCTGCAGCAGACTGAAACAATTCAGCAACTGCATCGCCGTCTTTTCGATTAATAGGGCAAATGACCTTTACAAGACAGATTGATGGTTTATGGATTGATCACTCAGACCTGTTACTTATGATGTATCATTCCAATGTTTTACGAATTATTAGGCAAATGATTCACGGTTAAGAGAGACAAATTCATCGTGGCATCTCTGTCACAACTAAACTGCGTTATTAGAACGTATATATAGCAAAGAACGCATGTACCAAACCGAATATTTGCTGATCTGCGGCAAAAACGTGAACTTACGTATTCTTCATCAGGTTCCATATGTGAATTCTCGTACATTGTGATGTAACTGTGTATTTACAATATATTTTCAATCAGAGAATCCACGTTCTGAGCGCTAAGTCTACTCACGAGTTTCCAGCTAACACGATCTGCAATTCAGTGTGCTGTACTGCCAACGTCAGTTTCCAACAGTTGTCTGTTCAAGGTCGCGATTAGGTGTGTACTCAGCGCAGACATTGTGTGGTAATGATTGGCTGTTCTCATCATACGTATTGACTTGGCTACCAAGTACAGCCCTGTCTCTCAACTACGCCTCACGTGTTGTTCAACCGAAGTATTTTGGTGGATAATGATGCTTATTATTATTGGATGAACGCAACTGCAATACGTATGATGGAAACCAACGACTCAGTTACTAAGCCACACGACCACAAATTACACTGCTAAGTCGACTATTTTTGTGTGCATGTGAATATGTGTGTGTATGCAATGCGCGCAAGCTGGATTACCGACACACACCAACCATAAATCAATCCGAGCACACTCCTACACAAATACGCTGGCATAAGCAATAGCTTACAGCATCATACGTACACAACACAATGATGAGATCACTGACTTACAGTCAAACAAATAGAACTTAGCAACTGCATGCATACCACACTGAAGCAAAAAAGGTCAATTTTCCGCCAATTTGGGCGATTATTTAGGCGATATACTAAAAAGCACAATCCATGTTCACTACGGATAGGCTTCGTACTAATCAGTGTGAAACAGATTTTTTAAAATGAGATTGTATTTGACATACAGTGCATTTTTCGTTTGACTATCATTGTTTAGGGTTCTTTCTTGTCTGACCGTACCTATGGCTAGGGATGTACTGGATCAGAGAGGTTTCCAAAGTGAGAGATGTGTTAAGTTGACGGAGGCTGTCCACTCCACCAGTTAGTCCACCTTCCGGCGCCAAATCCGGCAACAAAGCTGGCTTTTTGTGCCAACTGTAAATCTCGTGAATAAGTGTTAAAGTAATCAAACGAACGACTGGTTTGATCAAACCGGCAAAATCGATCGCGCTTTGTAGGTAGATGTTCGAACTGTAATCTTTACACGTACGATGATCTCATAATTCTCATGTTTAGTCGTATACAAACAGCAAGTATCCAATACAATCAGCCTGGTTTAGCGATCGTATTGCCGGCCAATGAGCACCCTCTAAGAGAACATCAGCCCTTCTGTAGAAAGGCTTCCATATTTCTGCTGCTACAGGTGTCGCAGATCAACACACATCATTCTCACCTTCAAAGTGCGACTGGTGGTTACTTCACCCACACCTCTGTCAACATCTGTGGCACTTCCCAAGTAGACGGAATTGTTCAGTAATTCTCATAAGCCATCATCAAAGATTTCAGCTGGATGCGTCTGTCAGTGTTCAGCTGACACTTTATACAAGTCTGGGATGAAAACATCTGATAGCAACGAAGTATCATCATCCATTTGCTTACAGCACATTGTGTTGTTGAGACATCACGTGGACATGAATCAGATAACGAAGTTTGTCGACAATGGGAGACGCCACACAACCGGAATATCATCAATGTCAGAAAGGTAGAAAAAACTTGGTAAACAACATCCCAATCGAGCGCAGCTTGTAATCGAAATTACAGTTGATAAAGTCCCTTAGGTGCTCATTCACTCTTATATTATCCTGTCTACAAAAGTGTAATATGATTCGGACTGATCGGGGTTAAGACAGTACACATTCCAGCAAGTAACAAGAGTGAAATATACTTTACATGGATATATTTCCTCTTTACGGTAAACTATTACATCCCACCACACTATACTAAAGTGGGTTCCATTTCGGTAGGTAAGCAATCACCTATTGCTCTTTTAAATAACCACTGAACTCATGTAGACAACAAAGCGTCCGACAAGATTTGCTTTGTATGTTTGATCATCATACGAAAAGTAGTCATCAGAGTGAGTAAGAAAATCGGCCAATTAAGAAAAATGGATCATACGTTTGCTGGCGCTGATGCAGTCATTCTTTCAAATTGGAAGTAGCGGTCAAGGACAATGTGGTAGTCGTTTAAAACTACTTGATTAGGAGACACTTCAACTTTGCGATATGCATGACAAGCAAAGGAACGAGGTGGATTCTCATACGTACAGAAGAGTCTCTAACACCACAAGACTTTGACTGTAGTTGATAAGTTGTTTAGTTAAGTAGCTGTTTATTTTGGTAGGTTATTTATTAAGGATATTTCCACTTAGGTTACGTTGCAAAGCGTTGTATTTACCTTTCAGACAGGAATCTTTGAATATTTTCATTTGGGTTTTCACACATAGCTTGACATGACGCCAAATGAACACACGGCTTTCATCAGAAACACCAGCATCAGTTGTATAAATGGCCTATACATGTGTTATGGACATGCAACACGCAGTTTCCTCTTAATGTTCCTTGTGGGAAATCTTTATGATCAAAGAAAGTTTCTGAGCCCATGGATGAAGACTGAATTATCCTGAAGATCCATAAAAAGCGAACATTCGAGCCACAAAATAAGTTGTGGGAATATCAAGCACGTGTTGTACAAAATACTCCATAGAGTGCTCACTGAACTTTTGAATCGAGATCCAAGGAAAAATTTCGGTTATTTTAAGCCACGGTTCAACACCGAAGCCATACAATCACTGAACCACGAGAGTTCAGTTTTCCGTGTGCAGTATCTGCATCTGTCTGTTGGCAAATGATGCACACTGAAACATCTAATCCGCGTTGATTCCTGTTCACAAAGCTAACCAAAGCAACCAGACTGAACAAAGCTTACGCGATAAGCATCACCAAATAAAGTAACCTTTAAGAAGTTGCAGTTAATATCAGGAGCGTGTGGAAAAAAGCCAGCCACTCGTTCCGACTAATCCCTTGGATTCGTTTGTGTTGGGAAATTTCTCCTCATAGGTAATTTCCGCGCTAAAAAGAATCAGGAATGGTAGGTTTTGCTCAGTTGTTCGGACTCAACAACCTTTTGCTTAACTTGAGACCGCCAATCAGTTCTTGGGCATACAAACCACTGAATACTTCCAACATATCCCACAAATGTGACAACCACTAGTGGAATTGTCTGACTTTTGAAATTTTTTCGTCTCAATGTTGTGAAAGATTTGGTTATTTCTGATAGATCATGCCTATGTATTGCCTAGGCAATCTCTGTTGTGCTGAGAACGTTTCTCTGGTACACCGATAACTGACAAGGAAATTGTTGAATACACAGTCATAAATACGGTTGACTGTGCTATCTGTCAGGTCGACAAAACCTTTGTGACTTAACACTCCGGAAAATAACAATACTACCTACAGAGTGGATCATGCACGCAAAGACTAATGGCAAAAGGTTTCCATCATAGAAATTACAAAAGTTAGCGATTAAGAGTCGCATTCATGTGAAAACATTGTAGCTTAGATTGCGCTGGGAAACGGAGAGAAAACGGTCAACAACCAGGCCACTACTTTGTCTGCCACAACTAAGTGATTCCAGGAAATGTAGGTTCATCCTTATTGTCTGGAATAAAAATGTCCAACTCGCCAAACTTTGTGAGTATCTGTGCGAAGATAAGTAGAGAAGACGATAAAGAAAGCTTCTTCTAACTGCTGTGGATCTTGCCAGTTGTGTTCTTCTAGGAGAAAATTTTAATTTTACCGCCTCTCCTGGAAAATCTGAATCACAAATGAAATTAACTGTGTTTAACCACTCATATGTCCACAAAATATGCTCTGAACAAAGAAATAGTGGAAAACTTTCAATGATACCGTTTGCGCGATCGTCAAGGTTTGCAGAATATCTATTTGGGATATCTGTTTGTGGATTGTCGACAAGGGGACTAGTAGTATGGATTATTGTGTCAATATGATAGCCTCATCTGAATCGCAGATAATATTGTGGCTGTACAGCCACTCTTTGGACACAATCAACCTGCACGTATGCAGTGCGACATAAAGGGCTGTCAAACTTGATATGGAGAACACAGTGAGAACGAGGAACGCTGGCATGAAAGTGTACTACGACTCGTTGTGCTGAAAAACATACACATGCCATTCAAATCACGGAAACGACTTTCATTCACTTTACCTCGAACGGTAGTTCGGTTCACCTGTGGACAAAAAATGGCCGTTTCATATTTCCACATTTCGTAGTCAAAAACACAACTACTGAACGAGATCGTAGACACGGTGATGTCAAGTGGTATCCACACAGAAAAATATCAGATATGCTCAGCAAGCATCCAGGGAAAGTAAAAACGTATAACTCCTGGAAAAAAATAAACTAGATAAGTCATCACTAAAAACGCAGTTTTCTCGGTGAAGGTCGGTTTTCACGCAGCTCATTTACCCGCTTCCACTATGCTTCATAATGAAGCTTTGTTCAACACGGCCATGGTTAAACATTATCCGATATTATAAATTAATGTGAACGTGAAACGGACACAATTTTCTTAAACGAAATTTGCCCCGTTCATGAAAGGCAATCAGACTGATGCAAGTCTGTATTGAACGTAGCCAACA